>VMOF01000111.1:81659511-81847011 GCA_011764245.1 Trialeurodes vaporariorum | reverse complement strand
CTGTATATGAATTTCGAAACTATAGGAAGAGATGGGTGTACATATGGGGTCACGGGAGAGTGAGTGAGATAGTTAGGAACGCTACGCGAGTTTTGTCACAACCGATTGCGACCGATGAGTGTTTTTTTGCGATCGATGGCTAATCGTTGACTACGCACTGTAAAACCGTCTATAACCCATATCATCTCACGATAACGCGCAGCAGGCTAGTTCTCGCAATTTTTGGACTCATCAGATGTCCCCCCCCCCTCAAATAGATTTAAATTGTATCTTTACTATGTATAGTGCGAGCTCTACTTTTACTTGTACTTATTCTGCCCCACTATTTAGATATAGATGAATGATGCACGAGCCTCCCCCTCCGGCCTCCCCTCATTTTTTTTTTTTTTTTTTTTTTTTTTTTTTTTTTTTACAACCGATAACGCAGTCCCAAAATACTTCCTGTGTCGCTTCAGATTTCATTATCGTGACCTACTCCCACTCCCCTCCCTCCCCAGAAAAATTTGCTGGATCCGCCAACGCAGCGCAGATAGCAGTGTCACATCTGCTTCCAAATCAGAAGCCGTGTGATCGATGGGTTTAATCAAAAAGTTACCCGGTTTCAGAGCTTTTATCATAGTTCGTGTAAATGCGGAAGAGGATGTGAAACTATTGTACAGCGCGGACTGATCTGGTGCATATAAATTATTTTTATGTCGCAGGCAATTAGTCAAATTAGGCATTTTTATTGAATTTTTAAGCAAATAGTCAATATTGAAATTGACTTACCTCTAAACTCGAACATTTATTCCAAGTCATCAAAAATACAAGTTAGTGACATCAAGGTAACACGAAGAAAAATGTCTTTGAAAGCTCTCTCATTCAGGGCTGCCGTTTTGCGTATAATCAATGCTATTTTCAATTCATCGATGATTCCACCGGTTGAGAAAAGATTACATAGTTCAGTTCAGTGCATGACTGCGTAATAAACTAAAATGCTCGCATCTGTAATCTTTTCTCAACCGGCGGAGTCGCCGATGACTTTAAAAAACTTGCGGATATTTTAATTAATCAACGGAGTTTCCACCGATTAAGGAAAGATTACAGATGAGAGTATTTTCGTGCATTACAAGTCATACAATGAACTGGACTGTGTAATCTTTTCTCAACCGGTGGAATCATCGATGAATAGAAAAATAGCATTGATTATACGCAAAACGGCAGCCCTGCTCTCATTTGATGAAAACAAAGCTCGGTTCCTCTCTTTATCAACTAATTTGATTATCGAGTTCAACTTAATCAGATGATTGGTTTTTAACAAATGGTAAACTTTCAAAGAGCTTTTTTTTCTTGTTTCCTTAGTACGACCTATTTTATTTTTGTGATTGGATGAAGTAATTTGTCCAATTAATTATTAAGACGAACCCTCTGCTACCCGTAGTGGCAATCTCACCCGCTTGAAAGGCGCCACTATGTGCCGCCCTCCCTGAAACCATAGCATTTCTGCCTTTGACCGTCATTGGTGGGAACTAGAGTAAACTTTTCGAAAATGTTTGAGCGTTGCGTTCATAAGATCAAATTTCAAAGACCATTCCAACCAATATTTCGGGTCAAAATCGTGGGCGAGAAATTATGAGTTATAGAAGTTTTTATGAAGTACGTCAATCTAAAACTTTGAATTCACAACTTCTTGCCCGTCATTTCAAACCAAAATGTTGGTCCTAGGATGTTCCTTAGGATTTGATCTGGATTCTAGAATGCATCGTTCAAATAGTTTTGAAAAGTTGACTCTATAGCTCTCGCAAATGACTAGCTGCCAAAGTAGAAAAAGCGCGCGCTATGGTTTCAGAGAGTGCGTGAATGTCAGTGGCGCGGGCACCTCATCAGCGGACGATACTGTCGCACTACTGGTCGCCAAGGATTCATCTTAAGAAAGCACTTTTCACAATTGACCATTTGACTATAAGCATTCGATATAATGCCTGATTTAACTATAATTATTGCGTGCGACTTTTACTTATATACGGAACTGTAACGGCGTAACGTATGTACTATCAACGAATTAAAGATTGTTGCGAGTTTTTCACACATTTTCAATTAGGGTGTGAGTGTGGGACTGATCTGCAACGGTTTTCCCGCCCCCCCGCACGGGCCTCCACCTGCAGGTGTGAGGAGTATGAAGAGTGGCCGAACCAAAACCTTGAAGGCGAAATTTCGCTCGTGAAAATCTCACGACACTTTTTAAATTCGTCGATAGTACATCATTAACATAGAATGTCTAGTGAAAAGAGGGAAATTAAAAATTTGACCAATCAGAGTAAAGTTCACGTTTAAAAAAAGCATCTAAGCCAATTTGACTCCTGGATTTTCAATTCATCGCTCATCATTAAAGCAGTCTGTTCAAAAAGTGAGACGGTTTTGAGTAAAAACAAGATCCAGCTTCGAGAGAACGGGGGGGGGGGGTGTCATAAGATACGACCATGTTGGTTATGAAGGTATTAAAATTTTCCGTTGCGATTTTTTTTTTTTTTTTTTTTTTTTTTTTTTTTTTTCTTTTCAGTTTCCTCCAAGCAGTAACCCTGCTTGGAGGGAGTTTTTTTATACTTAATAATGTACAGCAAATACAATAATACACTTTTAATGGGCAAACCCCGTCGGGGGTTTACTGCCCTAAACTAAACTAAAAAAGTTAAAGAAAAAAAAAAAAACAAAAAAAAAAAAACAAAAAAAAAAAAAAAAAAAAAAGAAAGAAAAAAAAAAAACAAATAAACAAAAAAACAAAAAAAAAACAAAACGAATTCATTTAGATCGAAATATTTGTCTAAAGAACAAACTTCGAGAATCGAAATATTCGGAATAGCGCATTGTCAATGCCGCATCGGAGGAATGAAGAATGGTCCCAAAAGCGAAGACAAGCTCCTTCAATTCGTGATGTATGCAAAACCAAGTCCGTCATGTACGAACAGTTAACTACGTTCTGAATACGACCAAATGGTAAGTGCTTGCTTTCACTCCAACTGCGCAGCTCTTCCATCCTCGTCTTGCCTTGTAACACGAAACTCCTTCGAGCCATTCTTTTTTTTGATGGGGGACCCCCCCCCCCCCAAACCAATCATCCACCCCCCCTGAAAAATTTGAGTTCTATCAGGGGGAAAGAAGAATATCGTAGCTGGTGGTGGCAGAATTTTATTGATTTATTACGTAAGTCGGTGATTTTCCCTTCGATTAAAGTTGCATTCTCGATAATAGCTTTGTCTAAAATGCTAAGAAAATCGGGGAGTCAGGCACATGTAATGCAAGACAATAATCTCGAGAAGACAGCTTTTAAATATTATTCGTCGAAAATCGTAATAATAAAACTGAAATAATCAGAAAACGAAATATCGTGTTTCCATACTTGAATCTATTCGTACTTGCGATCGCCCTTTTTTTTTATTCTGAGCTTTAGCCAGAGGTGGCTTGTACAATGTGGCAACTACGTATTACCTTCATTTAAACCCGTGTAAAATAATATATCTTCAAGAAGTTCTTTTAATCCTGAAGAAATTGAAATTATGCACAGATTTAAACGGCAGAAAAGGGTTTCACGACTTTTTGTCCTGTTTTTTTTATCCACTTTTTTTTTTTTGTCCATTCTTTTTCGTCCACGACATTTAGTCCTTGATAATTTGTCCTTTCAATTTTCGTCCCCTAGCACATTTGGTCCACTCATTATTTTTTCCCCGGCTGTAACGTCCATGAGATTTTAGTCCCAATTTAATATTGGGTCCAGAGTATGTCTTTTGTCCTGTGATTTTAGTCCAATGTTTTTGTCCTCAAAAAAAAGTTCGGTTCGTCCAATAAACATTTTTGTTCGTTTTCGTTGGTTGACAGATAAATGTTGTGAGTCTTTATTTCAATACTAGAGAACATACTCAATTGGATTTTACCACTTTATTCAATGCAGTAAAGCATTTCTCAGCAACTATTTTTAAAAAAACAATCCCGCTCAGCATCTTACAGTATTAGGTTCTAGATTACCAGAAAAATACAGTCAGACTTAAAATTTGTGAGTCTTTGTTTCCACACCAAAAACGTATTCAATTGGATTTTGGGTTTACATGAGTTAAATTTTTCCATGAGTTTAAATATGGATTTAATGCAACCTTTGCCAGATGCCAGATGGCACGCACCGCCACGAAAGAATATAAATCAAGTTAATCGCGTGGTTTTACCTTAAAAGTCTATTAAACCTCTGAGAAACCTCTTCTGAAGAAAAGATAAAAAAAAGTCGAAAAGTCGAAAGTAAATATGTTGCTATATCGCGATGAAGCTCAATAAAAACTTTTCTTTTCACTTTTTTTTCTGGGAATTGCATTTTCTCAAAAGATGAATTAATAAAACACCTAGTATTAATACAGTATGAATATGCTTTTGGTGGAATTCTACTTCTTTATTTTATTTCACCTGTAAACTAACGAAAAGGAGCATTGGACGAAACCAACTTTTTTTTTAAAGGACATAAAAATTAGACTAAAATTATAGGACAAAAGACATACTTTGGACATAAAAATAATTGGACTATAAACTCATGGACGTTGCAGTTGAGGACGAAAATAATAAACGGACCAATTGTTCTACAAGACGAAATTGGATTGGACAAATTACCAAGGACCAATTTTCATAGGACGAAAAAAATGTACAAAAAATCGAGCGGACGAAAAAAACGGGACGAAACGTCTGTTAACCGGCAGAAAGCATGATTGCCAAATTGCACGAGCCGCTGCTGGCTTTAGCTTTACTATTTCTGACGAAATGTTTGCAGAGGTCTTGTAGGGACGACTTTAGTACCTATCTGGCTTTCCCAAAAAAATAAAAAATAAAAAAATATTTTCCAAAAATTTAACTTTTAATTAGATAAAATGGTAGCACTCTAGCCGCAGAAAATGGCAAAAATGACGTCGGCCAGTAGGATGCGCCCAAATGCTTTTCGAATTTTGTACTTTTTCAAATGATGTATCAGAAGTTAGGGGTTGCTATTGGAAAAAGTTAAGTTAGTTCTCCAGGGGGCCTTTTCGAAGGGGCTGCCCAGAAAAAAAAGCCGTCCCATCAAAAATGTTGAAGAAGGGTTCAAACCGCAACTCTCCACCTTAATTAGGGAAACATAGTTAGTTTAAAGAGATGTGACAGAACAACACCCTAGGTGTAAACCTATTCTTGTTTTGACTCTTACGAAGTGGAATTATAGACGTGTTTGTACGTAATAGAGGATGATCCTTCCACAATCTACAACTTACCGATTGTTTGTGATGAGATGCAAGATTTACTACATATGCACCACACAGTGGGCAAACGTGTTCTGTTTTTTTGGTGTTTATTATTCTCTGTACTTTCAGTGAATGGTGGCAACGGTGTTCGGTGAGTTTGAAGCGCGGTGAAGTATAAGTATTATTCAAGTGTTTGAGACTGGGGAGCATCGAGAGCCCTTTAAGTGGAATACAAAACAGGATTTATGTCAAGTTCAGTTCAGCCAGTTCACCGTTCATCCCTCTCTCTCTCTCTCTCTCTCTCTCTCTCTCTCTCTCTCTCTCTCTCTCTCTCTCTCTCTCTCTCTCTATCTGTCTCTCCTCTCTCTCTCTTCCCTTCCTCTCCTTCCACCCCCCTCTCGCCCTCTTTTGAGCTCCTATACATCGGAAGCCTTGCGCTCCTCCCGCAATGAATAGAGGAAGTGGTAAATGCAAACCCTACACTCCTCCCCCACCTCTTTACCCCTGTCAGGACCGAGATCAATACCCCCCGCCTTTCCCTGAAGTGCAATTAAATCGGGCTTAGGTATCCTTTTCCCCGATTTTTTCCCGCTCCAATTAAAAGGTATATAGAGATTCTCCGATAACATCCTCTTTTTTTTATCAAGAGAGAGAGGGGGGCTTGTTGTGTTGTATATATGATAGTGTATTTGAAAAATTGCTGTTCGCTTTTTTTCAGCCCCCCCCCCCCCAACCGGCAATCAGATCGATACTCCAGTGAATGGATATTAATGCTCAGAATGCCCCCCCCCCCTCTCACCGCCCGTCCGATCAACTCTGCGCTTTCCTTATTATTACCTGCACTTTTCAAAAATAACAAGTAACATCAACAGGATACCCTTTTATATACATTAAGAATCTCCACGGTTCACAGAGCCACCCAAAGTTTTCAGCCTCTATCAATCCCTAAATATATGTTGGGTATATTTTACCGTGTAGCCAAATTTCAGAGAAATCCTCGATTTTTTTCGGCTCTGACGAATTGAACAGTCTTGAAGTATAGCGGGGATAGAGTCCCCGTATGTGGAGAGTTGAGACAAGTGAAATCAGAGAGGATTAATGGGAAGTGATTTTGAGACACCAGGTAGGCAGGTATGATGAAAATATGTTGTGGACATTTTCACGCAGGGTCGGTTTGTTCGCCTCATTTGTTTTAACCTAAAAAAAAAAAAAAAAAAAAAAAAAGTAACGAAACTATTTGAAATTGGTTTTAAGCGAAAGTGCAAGTGTTTCAGAGTGGCCGGACACAGAGATTGGCATAATTGTTATTTCTTTTGGAAGGATTTGCACGATAAAAAAAACTGACGCATGTCAGAAACAAGTAAAACTTACTCACCTTGATACATTGGCAGATTCAGCCCTCGCGAAGGGGGGTGGTGGTGGGGGGGGGAGAGAACTTCGGATTTTCGCTCTAATTATTAGGCGACCCCTTTTTTTTGTTTTTTCCCTTTCTTTCCTCCTTCCTCCCCCCCTTTTTTGGCCCAACAGGGGGGGGGGCGGAGAAGGCGATCGCCCCTGTATCCACCAATGCCTGTATAATTGCATTGGAATCCTGTGTCCAGATATAGCCACTTTAAAACACTTGCACTGTTGTTTTAAATCTGCTATTTGACCTGAATAAATTACAATTTTTGATTTCAGGTTAAAAAAAAAAAAAAAAAAAGCAAACCAGAATTAGATTGTTCGCCATACTGTTACACTTGGCGATATGATTTTATAACATGTATCAGCATCTCTTTTGGTGTAACTCGTTGCGCTGCGATCATCATTTAACTTAGGTGGGGGGGGGGGGGTTGAATGATTTGTTTCCATGTTATTTTGTTGAGTTCTATAGGGAGAGAAAAAAAACCGTCCCCTGCGCGATGCGAGCTATTCTGCGCTGCTGCTAGTATTTATATGAACGCGGTTTAGCTTAAAGGGGTCAAGTAGCACTTTGCCAATTTTACAGGATGAGATTAAATCTGCATAGCTTTCTAACTTAACTGCATCATAACTGCATTCTTCGTGACTGCATTCATTTACTTAATGGGTCTGTTGCACTTTCAACAGATTCGACGTTAAATTTGTGTAAAATGCCAAGAAAATTACAATGAGTGAGCGCAATCCCTGGTAAAAATGTTCCATGGCCAATTTTACATGGAAGTTGCTCAAATTTCCATGGAAACCACGTCGAATTCCGGAAATCGATGTAGATTCCATGGAAAAAGACTTGATTTCACTGAAAATTGTATCGATTTCCATGTAAAATTGGTCATGCAACTGTTTTCACCAGGGATATCATCGAGATCGCGCGTCACCCTCGCTCACCCGAGATCGGTACGCGACATTGAAAACATGCACTGAACGCACCGTGATTTCAGAGGTGCGCAACTTTAGGCGCTTATAACTTTTGAACGAAGCATTTCCCCAGGTCGCGATTTGTGCCATTCGAAAGAGCATAGCTTTGACTTTTATTTCCATAGTTTTTATTCTCCTCAACCCGTTGCGCGTATTTTTCAGGCTCAAAAAACCAAAAATTTCAAGTTGAAAAAATTGTAAAAATTGAAAAAAATCGGTTTAAAATGTGTATAATTTAATTTTCATACTCATCAATCAAAAGTTCTTTTTAAGACAAATCTTTTGGCGCAAAGTACAAGTCAGAATATTGATTTGGGCGAAAGTTATGGGACTTTGAAGGTTTTGACTTTGGATCCCCCTCCTCCCTTACCAGTCGACCAAAATTAAAAAAAACTGGCCATCGTTGAACGCGTCTTGGCGAGCTCTATCGACCCTGAAAATATAAAATTTTTTTGCCGATAGCCCATTCCTTATGGAAGCTGGATCAACCTCTTTCATATTTTCCAAAACGTGAAATTTCACTTTAAGAATTCTGGAGCGACCATCTAAAGTCGAATCCGTTAGTAGTGTAAATACAGGCCTATTTTTGCATATTTTTTGGGGGGGGGGGGGGGGGGGTATTCAATTTGGTGTAATATGTTTAAAATAATTCAATGTGAATTAAACTAACTAAATTTAAAGCTAAAAGTGCCACTTGACCCCTATCTCTACGACTTTGTGTTCAGATTGTCTGTGGCCACGCTCGCTGCTCTCCACTTCGTGTGGCATGACGTCACATTAAATGCCTCTATTGGCGGGCAACGCGACCGCTATCCGGCTGGAATGGACCAAAAAGTAGGTAAACAAGGGAGCCCGAGGGCACCGAAGCAGGAGAATTTGAACGCAGGCCGGAGTGCAGGACACACACTTTGAAAACGGGGCAGACGAGCAACGAACATCATGTTTCTACGTAGATACAAACACACACACACACACACACACACTCGTTTCCAGTTCCAGTGTTTCCGATATTTTGACGTGCATACAGTGTTACTGTTCCTCGCGCGGTCTAGCAAGAGCGGACGGAGATTGGTCTCAGCGGTTGAGAGGAGGAATCGGAGGGAGGGAGAGGGGGGGGGGGAGGAAGGGGATCGAAAATTAATTACAAGAGCCGCAAATTAAGTTGGCTCACGAGTTTACGCCTCTCTACAACAACCAATTATCTTTGTTTATCACTCACATGTGCGCACAGACACATGTTTGTTTATTACAAACATGCATGAACCCGATTAAACGTTACAAAACCCCGACAGTCAACACCATATAACGCGTGCGCATGTGTGGGATATGCATATAGACAACGGAGACGCTCTGCCGCTTGTCCCGATAATCGCCGTTGCCGATTCATCAAGTCTTTGCTATGAGCAAAGATTATACGCGCACGAAACCATAATGTGGCGTAAAGACCAACTTTTGTAAAGTAAACAAAAAACGGCGGAAGTGATACAGCCCTGAAAGGCTGCCACTGATTTCCCCGAACAGCGGCGAATCTAGAAAATTTTTCTGGGGGGGGGGGGGGGGTTGGCTATGAAATTAGAAATTTAAAGCGTCGCTAGAAATAATTTGTA
The DNA here is from genome assembly GCA_011764245.1 of Trialeurodes vaporariorum. Classification (NCBI taxonomy): domain Eukaryota; kingdom Metazoa; phylum Arthropoda; class Insecta; order Hemiptera; family Aleyrodidae; genus Trialeurodes; species Trialeurodes vaporariorum. Next base: position 81,837,803 of record VMOF01000111.1, on the reverse strand, counting down.
GCTTTTTCTAGGAGACAGATAATCTTTGGAATTTACCAACTTCATTACTCACATTACTTGATGAATAATAACGAAAATCCATTTTATGCGGTAGCTTTTCTTTGAAGAACGCGTTGATGAAATCAAAAGTTTAAGTCGGAGGGTTAGGTTAAATTTTGTTTTAATTCGAAGGGATGTATATTGAAAATTCGACGCCAAAGATTATTGGTCAAGACGCCTGCGCCTTTTCTTCTAATAATTGAACTCTAATTATTGCGATCTTTCATCAGAAGTGTAATGCATCTAGGGCACGACCGACCGACCTAAAAAAGGGAGTGCGGGGTGTGTACTAGCTGTGTACCCCGCACACTACTCCACCGATTCAACCGGTAACTTGGCGACAATGGTTATGAGTGCACTTGGAGTTAATCATTTCCGCTAGCACCGGAATTAATAGGGAAGGGAGGTAGAAAGAGCACGGAGAGTATAGAGAGTGAGAGGGATAATGGAAGTGAAGGAGAAGGAGAGAGTCCGGAATCAGCGCTATAAGCTTTCTGAGCCTCAGGCAGACAACGTGACGTGTCAAGCCGAGGAAAGGCGAGGATTCCCGAGTGAATGAATCATAAATCGAAGCAATGCAACGGCCGGCGATCAGCATCAGAACTAGCGCGCAGCTGGAAGCTCGCAGTTTGCTATACTTTGTTTAAAGCGCCAAAGTCGAGGAAATCCTCCTCTTAACAGTTTTCATAAGATGGGTATAAAAGAAATATCAACTTCACGGATTTTGAAGGAGAAAATAAAAACAAACAAAAAAGGTTTTACCCGTACCTTATAAATATAGGGTAATGGGTCTGTTGCAAACTTTTGCTACAACGATAAAAAGTGTTTCATCATATGTAAAATTGCCCGAAAAGTCCATTGGTGGCATCAAAAAATCATGAATTGCGATAATAAACTCACAAGAGACGTCTAATAAAATCCAATATGGCGGTAAAATATCGAGCAATCTGTATGCATGCACCGTTAACATTCAAGGATTGCCAACGTTGACAACCTCACAGCTTCAGAGGTTATGAGTTTACTTACGTTGTGATTGGGTGTGATCGATATTGTGAGGTTGGCTATCCTTGGATGTTCGGGGTGCATGCATACAGGTTGCTCAATATTTTACCGCCATCTTCGATTTCATTAAACGTCTCTCGTGAGTTTTATACTGCATTTTATGACTTTCTGATGCCACCAATGGACTTTTCACGCGATTTTACATGAGATTGAACTCTATATAGTGATGTAGCAAAAGTTTGCAACAGATCCATTGGCCGGAATGGTGGAATGTGGATTTTTGAATAGTTTGATACATCTACAATACTATGAGATATTGCAGGGTTGTGAATTTCAAGGGAATATTTTGTTCGGTTTGCTCGATTCCTATAACCATTCATTTCTAATCAGGCAATTTTAGAGCGTCAAACAAGAAGTAGACGCAAACATTGTGATTCGGCACTTCAGAATGGTCTATTCAGAAAAAAATAAATAAATAAATAAACTTGAGAAGACAGAATGTGTTGCCTCTTACTCCAAAGGCTCTCAACTGGCAAATTATCCTAAGCAAGCTCTGATGTATCGAACTCCCAAAAATGCACCCACGATTTATTCCATCCTCTTTTACGTCGCATGAGAGTATGACAAAAACGAACGTAATTGTGTTCTAATGCTAATTGTTAGACCATGATCTAACTACACAGGTCAGTCAATGCGCACACCCTCCACTGCCTCTCCGTCTGCCTGGCTCTATCACCGGGTTGAGTGAGGAAGGGGATGACGTTTAGCCGGCGCAGCTGAAGCGCGGGCGTTCAAATCTACATGCTTTCATATGGGGAAAAGACCATTTTTCAAGTGCGAATTATAAACAACTAGAGGCCGGTGGCCGCTTCGCGGCCAAGCGTTCCGTTTCGCGTCTTGCGCGTGATTTTGTTTATTCAAGCTAAGACTTTGACTTGATATCCACTCCCTAACTCCGTTTGCTATTCGCCCATCTAATCCTGCTCCAAAGGACGAAATCTAAAAACTTACTCTATTATTCCTGCAATACTAAAGTGGTATTTTCTCATGTACACCAAATGTTTAGAAAACAGGAGTCATTATTTGGAAGGGGCATAAATAGCATAACCCCCCGTCCCCCCCACCCCCTTGCATGAAACTTAACCATTTTAGGGGTGGTCGTTCTCAAGAGGGCCCGATCCAAAACCGTCAATTTTTTTTGGCGCTCATGGAGCCGCCGAAACCCTTAGAATCGGCGCATTTGGATGCACCGTTTTAGCGCATGTGGATTATACGATTTAGAACAGTACAGAGAAAAGAAGGGAAGGGGAGAAAGAGATAGCGAAAGTGAAAAACCATGCTTTCACAATAAAATGAGAAGTTCGGGGTAAGCAAACAAATACGCATGACCGAGATCGCACACCTACGATAACCTTTCGTTGAACTGACATGACAATAAGACATTGCGTTTTAGTAGGTAAATCAAAAATCTGTATAAAAATGGAAAAGAAACTTTGCGCGGGAAAAGTATGCCTTTTTCAAACAGCCCTTTATTAACGACAATAATTTGTTAAAATAGGTTGGCTCGGAAATTCAAGCAAACTTCATTTAACATTTTAATTTTTTAAGCTTTTTGGACGTGAGGTCATTTACAACCCCTATTATTTGGGGTCATTCTTTCAGCGCTTTTTGACAATTGATGCTCAATGCTCAAAAGATGTCTCTTCATAAGTTTTTTGAAATTAGAGTGAGATAGCATTACACGTGGGGGTTACGTGAGACCAAGAGAGACAGTTTGTCTTTCTTTGGAACGCTCATCACCAAGTCAGCACTAAATCAGTCTATTTCGAAAAAGAAAAAAAAAACGCCTTCATTTAATTTGACACACTTTGACTCCACAGATTAAAAAATAACAGGTGTATACAATCAAATGAATCGTTAAAAACTACAAAAATACCCAAGAAATCTAACGATTTTTTTTTTTTTTTTTTTTAAATTTGAAAAAACAGACCTTATAAAAACATCATAACCTCACCGACATGCGAACTAATACGAAACAGCTCAAATCGCCAACTTTGAAAGAGGATGTGTAACAATATTCTGGGTCCGTTGGACCCGTTGGTAGTATTCTTAGATAAATCACTTTTACATTCAAAGTAAACAACACATTTTCAACAGGAAACCAATTATTTTCATTACTCAGTAATATTCGAGAGCATATTATTGATAAGAGAAGAATAACCATCGTCTCAACTCATCATCACTAAAAGTTTGGTTTCTTTAAAAATTCTCGAAACCTAGCCCTAATTTGCTGGGTTACAATCGAGATATCAATTCAACGCACCGATCTCAACAAAGTCATCTCTAGTTGATAGTACTATTCTATAAATCTGCGTTTAATACATATGATAAGTATCGAAGCTCTACTTCGCGAAGTTATACAGCAACCTTGTCGAGCCATCAATCAATGACTGTACAGTGCTGCCAGATTTGACATAAAATATACACATTTTACATTAAGTCTCAAGTGCCTGAATATTTTACAACACATCTAGCAGCACTGTGACAATCCCATTGTTTACATCTACGTAAAATCATGTGATAAAAAGTCGAAGCTATACATCGATATCATACGAAGTGACTTCATTGAAGTCGCTATTAAAATGCTTCTATACCCGAATGTGTCCTTCCCAACGACCTCTATATTAGACCGGCGAACGAATACGAACCAGCGTAACCCGCAAGAAAGAAAGTTAGGTTAGAATAGAGGTGCTTGGCCGGATAGGAGCACCTCTGTTTACACGTATTTTTATGAAGATGTTCTCTTCCGTTTTTCGCTTCTAAAACTCCTAATTTTACACGGATTTTGCTTTTCTTGGTCTTCATAGAAAGAGGATAGCTTGGGCTTTGACCTCCGCCCTACCGGGTCCGGTAACGTTTTTTCGAAAATATATGGAAAATATAAATCGTTGAAGTGGACACCCGTTGCTCTGAACTCTGAAGACCTTGCAAATCACGTTCGCCTGTTTACGACGATTCAATCTGTCTACAAATCGGCTTTTAGTCATTTTTTGAGTCTACTCCTTCACTCTCAGTCCTTTTAGTGCTATATTCTTCAAAATCCGAAAAGTTTTAGTGGCTGAGGAGGTAAGTTGTGCGAGAGGGAAACCTTGAAACGCGAGAGGCTTCTCTCTCGCACTCGCAGTCGCTTACGGGAACACTTTGGGAAACGGACCGAACCGCCGTAAGACGCAATGAGTGCGAGAGAGAAACCTTGAAACGCGAGTGGTCTCTCTCTCACACTCGCAGTCGCTTACGGGAATATTATGGGAAACGGACCGGACCGCCATAAGACGCAATGAGTGCGAGAGAGAAACCTTGAAACGCGAGAGGTCTCTCTCTCGCACTCGCAGTCGCTTACGGGAAAAATTTGGGAAACGGACCAAACCGCCTTAAGACGCAATGAGTGCGAGAGAGAAACCTTGAAACGCGAGAGGTCTCTCTCTCGCACTCGCATACGCTTACGGGAAAAATTTGGGAAACGGACCAAACCGCCTTAAGACGCAATGAGTGCGAGAGAGAAGCCTTGAAACGCGAGAGGTCTCTCTCTCGCACTCGCAGGTGCTTACGGAAACACTTTGGGAAACGGACCGAACCACCATAAGACGCAATGAGTGCGAGAGAGAAACCTTGAAACGCGAGAGGTCTCTCTCTCGCACTCGCAGTCGCTTACGGGATCACTTTGGGAAACGGACCGAACCGCCATAAGACGCAATGAGTGCAAGAGAGAAACCTTGAAACGCGAGAGGTCTCTCTCTCGCACTCGCTGTCGCTTACGGGAATATTATGGGAAACGGACCGAACCGCCATAAGACGCAATGAGTGCGAGAGAGAAACCTTGAAACGCAGGTGGTCTCTCTCTCTCGCACTCGCAGTTGCTTACGGAAACACTTTGGGAAACGGACCGAACCACCATAAGACGCAATGAGTGCGAGAGAGAAACCTTGAAACGCGAGAGGTCTCTCTCTCGCATTCGCAGTCGGTTACGGGAATAATTTGGAAACGGACCGAACCGCCATAAGACGCATTGAGTGCGAGAGAGAAACCTTGAAACGCGAGAGGTCTCTCTCTCGCACTCGCAGTCGCTTACGAGAATATTATGGGAAACGGACCGAACCGCCATAAGACGCAATGAGTGCGAGAGAGAAACCTTGAAACGCGAGAGGTCTCTCTCTCGCACTCGCTGTCGCTTACGGGAATATTAAGGGAAACGGACCGAACCGCCATAAGACGCAATGAGTGCGAGAGAGAAACCTTGAAACGCAGGAGGTCTCTCTCTCGCACTCGCAGTCGCTTACGGGATCACATTGGGAAACGGACCGAACCGCCATAAGTCGCAATTAGTGCGAGAGAGAAACCTTGAAACGCGAGAGGTCTCTCTCTCGCACTCGCAGTCGCTTACGGGAATATTATAGGAACCGGACCGAACCGCCATAAGACGCATTGAGTGCGAGAGAGAATCCTTGAAACTCGAGAGGTCTCTCTCTCGCACTCGCAGTCCCTTACCGGAATAATTTGGAAACGGACCAAACCGCCATAAGACGCAATGAGTGCGAGAGAGAAACCTTGAAACGTGAGAGGTCTCTCTCTCGCACTCGCAGTCGCTTACGGGAATAATTTGGAAATGGACCGAACCGCCATAAGACGCAATGAGTGCGAGAGAGAAACCTTGAAACGCGAGAGGTCTCTCTCTCGCACTCGCAGTCGCTTACGGGAATAATTTGGAAATGGACCGAACCGCCATAAGACGCAATGAGTGCGAGAGAGAAACCTTGAAACGCGAGAGGTCCCTCTCTCGCACTCGCAGTCGCTTACGGGAATATTATGGGAAACGGACCGAACCGCCATAAGACGCAATGAGTGCGAGAGATAAACCTTGAAACGCAGGAGGTCTCTCTCTCGCACTCGCAGTCGCTTACGGGATCACATTGGGAAACGGACCGAACCGCCATAAGACGCAATGAGTGCGAGAGAGAAACCTTGAAACGCGAGAGGTCTCTCTCTCGCACTCGCAGTCGCTTACGGGAATATTATGGGAACCGGACCGAACCGCCATAAGACGCATTGAGTGCGAGAGAGAATCCTTGAAACTCGAGAGGTCTCTCTCTCGCACTCGCAGTCCCTTACCGGAATAATTTGGAAACGGACCGAACCGCCATAAGACGCAATGAGTGCGAGAGAGAAACCTTGAAACGCAGGAGGTCTCTCTCTCTCGCACTCGCAGTCGCTTACGGGATCACTTTGGGAAACGGACCGAACCGCCATAGGACGCAATGAGTGCGAGAGAGAAACCTTGAAACGCGAGAGGTCTCTCTCTCACACTCGCAGTTGCTTTCGGGAATATTATGGGAAACGGACCGGACCGCCATAAGACGCAATGAGTGCGAGAGAGAAACCTTGAAACGCGAGAGGTCTCTCTCTCGCACTCTTAGTCGCTTACGGGAATAATTTGGAAACGGACCGAACCGCCATAAGACGCAATGAGTGCGAGTGAGAAACCTTGAAACGCGAGAGGTCTCTCTCCCGCACTCGCAGTCGCTTACGGGAAAAATTTGGGAAACGGACCAAACCGCCTTAAGACGCAATGAGTGCGAGAGAGAAACCTTGAAACGCGAGAGGTCTCTCTCTCAAGGTTTCTCTCTTGCACTCATTGCATCTTATGGCGGTTCAGTCCGTTTCCTAAAGTGTTCCCGTAAGCGACTGCGAGTGCGAGGGAGAGACCTCTCGCGTTTTAAGGTTTCTCACTCGCACTTATTGCGTCTTATGGCGGTTCGGTCCGTTTTCCAAAATTTTCCCGGAAGCGACTGCGAGTGCGAGAGAGAGACCTCTCGCGTTTTAAGGTTTCTCACTCGCACTCATTGCGCCTTATGGTGGTTCGGTCCGTTTCCAAATTATTCCCGTAAGCGACTGCGAGTGCGAGAGAGGGACCTCTCGCGTTTCAAGGTTTCTCTCTCGCACTCATTGCGTCTTATGGCGGTCCGGTCCGTTTCCCAAAGTGTTCCCGTAAGCGACTGCGAGTGCGAGAGAGAGACCTCTCGCGCTTTAAGGTTTCTCTCTCGCACTCATTGCGTCTTAAGGCGGTTCGGTACGTTTTCCAAAGTGTTCCCGTATGCGACTGCGAGTGCGAGAGAGAGACCTCTGGCGTTTTAAGGTTTCTCACTCGCACTCATTGTGTCTTATGGCGGTTCGGTCCGTTTCCCAAAGTGTTCTCGTAAGCGACTGAGAGTGAGAGAGAGAGACCTCTCGCGGTTCAAGGTTTCTCTCTCGCACTCATTGCGTCTTATGGCGGTTCGGTCCGTTTCCCAAATTGTTCCCGTAAGAGACTGGGAGTGCGAGAGAGAGACCTCTCGCGTTTCAAGGTTTCTCTCTCGCACTCATTGCGTCTTATGGCGGTTCGGTACGTTTTCCAAAGTGTTCCCGTAAGCGACTGCGAGTGCGAGAGAGAGACCTCTGGTGTTTTAAGGTTTCTCACTCCCACTCATTGCGTCTTATGGCGGTTCGGTCAGTTTCCCAAATTGTTCCCGTAAGAGACTGCCAGTGCGATAGAGAGAGAGACCTTTCGCGTTTCAAGGTTTCTCTCTCGCACTCATTGCGGCTTATGGCGGTTCGGTCCGTTTCCCCAATTTTTCGCGTAAGCGATTGCGAGTGCGAGAGAGAGACCTCTCGCGTTTTAAGGTTTCTCACTCGCACTCATTGCGTCCTTTGGCGGTTCCGTCCATTTCCAAAATTTTTCCCGTAAGCGACTGCGAGTGCGAGAGAGAGACCCCTCGCGTTTCTCTCTCGCACTCATTGCGTCTTATGGCGGTTCGGTCCGTTTCCGAAAGTGTTCTCGTAAGCGACTTCGAGTCGCAGCAGCTAAAAATGCTAAAATGTGTGATGAAGAAACATGGCCCCTCATATAACTGCCATCTAATACTTTCCGATACGACTTCATGAACTTAACTGAATGAGCCTCTAGGTGCTGTTGGTAGAAATCTTGACCCAAATCTTATAGGCCATTTTCTCTGCCTACCCTTCCAAGCTCACCTTTAAGATTCCGAAGAATGCGCAAAAACCACAGATGGTTCAAAGAGAGGAATTTTACGATGAATCCTGATTCAAGGCTGAATTATGCTGCGACTAAACAAAGGAATAAGAGGGAATCACTCCTGACATGATGAGTACTTCACAAAATTGATGATGACTAACCAGAACCCTTTCAGTGGTCGGCTCGATCCGACATCCTGAGTTAACGGCGGGCGGGTTTCACCACAATCACATTATTTAATAGACACTGATGATGGCGCAGATTGATAAAACAATATTAGGAATGGAAAATCATCCAGAAGGGAAATGTACAGAAATTACGAACTCAAGTTAAGTAACTACGAACTCTAACACAGGAGGGTTTACTGGTACACACACTACACAGTATAGAAAAATTACCTCCTCAGCCACTAAAACTTTACGGATTTTGAAGAATATAGCACTAAAAGGACTGAGAGTGAAGGAGTAGACTCAAAAAATGACTAAAAGCCGATTTGTAGGCAGATTGAATCGTCGTAAACAGGCGAACGTGATTTGCAAGGTCTTCAGAGTTCAGAGCATACCAACGGGTGTCCACTTTAACGACTTATATTTTCCATATATATTCGAAAAAACGTTACCGGACCCGGTAGGGCGGAGGTCAAAGCCCAAGCTATCCTCCTTCTATTAAGACCAAGAAAAGCAAAATCCGTTTAAAATTAGGAGTTTTAGAAGCGAAAAACGGAAGAGAACATCTTCATAAAAATACGTGTAAACAGAGGTGCTCCTATCCGGCCAAGCACCTCTATTCTAACCTAACTTTCCTTCTTGCGGGTTACACTGGTTCGTATTCGTTCGCCGGTCTTATATAGAGGTCGTTGGTCCTTCCGCGCAAAAAACATATGATCACAATCGCCACGGTAACGTCAAATCGCTCGATCAAATTTAAAAAAAAAAAAAATTGACAGAGCAGCACGTTTCTCGCTCACACGCGTACAAAATCGTATGCTCGTCCGCACGTATGCATTTAAAAAAGGATGACAAAATCTCGCTTCTCTCTTCAACCCTTGCAAAACGAACTGATTCGCATCCTTTTCGCACTCGCACAACTTTTCCAGAGAAAAGTTTTTAGCATTTTAAAAAGGGACGCGGGGCCCGCACGGAAAAACTTATATTTTTCCCGAAGCATTGAAGCCGAGCCCTACCGATCGGTACCAGGCCCCTACCGAACGGTGCAACGGTTCTCCAGGAACTTAGCTTCATTCTTACAAATATAATATAGGATAATATAGGATTTACGACAATAAAACTTGGTTTTTATTTGATAGACCACGAGGAAGGTTTCAAGCTTTGAGAGAACCAGTCTGATCACACTTCAATTTCTCATTCCTGCATTTTCTGGCGGTTAGTAAAAATCCCTCTTATGGAGAAGGTAGGTTATGCATTCAATGCATTCTACCCACTTTTCTAAAACTGCCCGAAAATAGGAAAAGCAAATGTGCGTACATTTGCATTGGTTTTCTCAAAGCTTGAAACCATCCTCATTACTTTTTATTGATAAAAACCAAGATTTACTGTCGTAAATTGTTTATAATTCGCACTTGAAAAAGGGTCTTTTCCCCATAAGGAAGCATGTAGATTTGAACACCCGCTCTTCAGCTGCGCCAGCTATACGTCACGAGCGGAGGTTGCGCAGATCGCACCGAAACTCTCGAGACATTTTCTTTTAATTAATTTCACTTTTGTTTTTTTTTTTTAAATCTAATTTTTTTTAATTTCTTTAATTTTTATTTATTCATTTATTAATTTATTTATTTATTTATTTATTTATTTATTTATTTATTTATTTATTTATTTATTTATTTATTTATTTATTTATTTATTTATTTATTTATTTATTTATTTATTTATTTATTTATTTATTTATTTATTTATTTATTTATTTATTTATTTATTTATTTATTTATTTATTTATTTATTTATTTATTTATTTATTTATTTATTTATTTATTACTTTTTCTTCTGCTGATTCTCGTTAAATATATCCGACATTATATAGAGTGGAATTCAAGTATTCTTTTGTCGAATATATTCGACATTGGAGTGGAAAGGGTTAATTCTGTGTCCAGATAGCCTCTCTACAACACTTTCACTTTCATTTAGAATCAATTTCCACTGAATGAATTGCAATTTTTGATTTAAGTTTAGATCGCCAAATTGTCTATTGGATAGGACTTATAACAAGTATTAGCCCCTATAAGGTATAGCTCGTTGACTCAGACATGCAGAAAAGTGTGGCTGGGTACATATGGCAGCACGGCGTTGAAGTAGCTTGCATCTTTATTGCCCCAAGAAGAATTATTCGCGAGGTATCTGGCTAAGCTCTAATGGGAAATTGATATTGAACCAGCTTTTCGATGGCTCAAGTCGAAAAACACGCGCATCTCATTTCCATAAATAACAGGTCTGCTCAGTAGCTCAGCAGACTTTCTCATGATTCTCCCATCGACATGGTTTCACATAAAGGGGTCAAGCAACATATTGGATAACCGAGTCTGCTTACTTTTTGGATATTATCCTGTTTGTTTCGAACGGATTTAACTCAATTGCAAAATTCCTCTTCATACATTTTTTTATTAAAGTTTCTCTTCATTTTCTTTTTCTTTTAAGAAGACCGACAAACTAACTTCTCAAACTTGTATGAAGTTTTCAGTTTCTTATTGTGTTATATAGAGTTTCATTTTAAATGTTTACAAAATTGTATCCATTCACTCTTATAAAGTTAAAAAAATCGTGAAAATGCAAAAATAAATTTTGAAACGTCACAATAAAGTTAGGCTTGTTTAAAACTAAAGGGCTCATGTATGTATTGATTTATATATTACGTTGAAGTCCTAAATTTTCGAAGGAATTTCAATTATACGAAAATAAAATAAATTGAAAAAAAAATACAGTTAGGGGCCAAGTGTCAGTCCGGATAAAAAAGCGTTTGACCAAAAGGAATCAAGCCTCATGCCCGCCGTAATAATTGCGCAATACTAGTGGTGGATCGTGGGTAAAAAAAAAATGGGGGGGCTAGAAAGTGAGAACTTTTTTTTCTTTTTGCTTTCCGAAGCCCCGGGACGAGCCCGGGGCTTCGGAAAAAAGTAAGGGGGGGGGCTTCAGCCCCTAAAGCCCCATACACGGTCCGCCACTACACTACGCAATACTAAACAGACACGTTTTCTGAAGCTTCATTTAAACTTTTCTTGTTGTGTAGTTGCCAGCGGATGTTTTTGAAGGACTGTAAAATGTTTCTGAAACGTGCTGCGATCTAGAAACAAAAAAGTAAAAAACCAATCTCAAAAACACCAAGGTAAACATGGTGAGATGGAATTCAGATAACAGCTTTTTGTGTTTACCTACTCCCGATTTAACTCACCCTCGCCTCTGTGTTCATTTTGGTACCCAAAAAGAGTTCAGGGAACCGAATGCTTGGTTCCGCGCGTGTCTCGCATTCAATCGACAAAAATAGGACTGGTGCCGAATATTTTCTTCGTGTTTTCTCCCTTGTTAGTCTCAGCATTTAACTCTTTGATGCCTGAATCAGAGACAAATAGAGACCCAGCACACTTTATGCTTCCCGTGTTAACCCCGTAATGACAAGGTGTGTTAAAAAGAACGCCACTCTTTCGTTTACATAGGGACGGTAGTTAACTGTTCGTACCCGGGGGAGTTGGAATTGCCTATACGACAAATTGAAGGCACTCCAGTACAACTTCTCTTGTAGGTGGTTTCATCGATAGTTGCGTTTATCCGGAATGAAGACTGAAACAATGTGAAATAGACTAGAGGAGCTAGAAAAATGAATATACTCGGGCTTTGCCGTTAAGGGGTTAAAAAAGTGAGGCAAGTTGGATACTCCGATTTCGTTCGGAAATCACTGGCCGGCTGAACAATAAAAAGTCTCCTACTGTTAAGTGGTGAGCTCAACGAAAAGGCTTCGTGATTGGTTCACGATCCTGGAAACGGAAGCCGGTTTTATTTTGGTTTTGCTGGGCGAATTCAAACCAGGCACTCCGTATTATATCGGTGGACCAATCAGAGCCTTCCCTTTCAGTCAACAGTAAGCGATTGTCGGCTGTTGCTTCTATGAGTCCAGACCAAAAATTGGGCTTGAAAAGTGGACACCTGTCGCAAGCGTTGTGCTGGGTCTCTATTTGTCCCTTCATGGCTCGAACTTGAACCAATCACTACACTCAAGGTATATGGAGAACAGGTATGGATAATTGGACAACACTCGACTCAGGGGGCGCGGCGTGGCCACTTGGAAAAAAGCGACTTCGCCGCCATCTTGTCTCCTATTTACACCGTGTATCTTGCATTGTTGTTTGTGATTAGGTTTGAAGGGGAAGTTTATCTGAAGCAATATACTTTATTTATTTGAACAATGAAATGTACTTTTTATTTTAACATTTATTGTCGTGACTATAGAATGGATTAACATCATCAATTACCATTTACCGAGGTACTTATATTTAACAGGTATGCTCGACTCGCTTCCCGCGTCATCTTCGGTGACGCGCAGTTCAAAAAGCATTTCCAAGATGGCCGACAAAAGAAGAAAACATTGAAAAATGAAAAAGAAAACATACTCTTTCTAGAAAACATTAGGCTTCCCTCTCTAAACAAGCAGAAAATATCCCGATGTTTTCTGGAAAGAGTATACAATGTTTTCTTCTTTTGTCCGCCATCTTGGAATGCTTTTTGAACTGCGCGCCACTGAATATGACGTGGGAAGCGAGTCGAGCATACCTGTTAAATATAAGTACCTTGATCAATTACTTTGTCCACTTTCCTTTTCAAAATTTGAAATCTAAATTTGAATCGCGCGATCAGAAAAATGGCGGCGGAGTCGCTTTTTTCACAACCAATCAGAGCCAACTTCAGAGTCTTGTCCATACCGACCATACCTGTTCTCCACAATGAGCTATAACTTTAGAGTGGCACACAAAGGAACGTTCCGCTGGTTCATTGTTGTCACCTAGGGCGCCGCCATCTTGCCGGAAAAATCGATTTTGAGGTTAAGTTTTGTAGGTTGTTTCCGGTCGTTTCGTAAACAAACTCGGGCATCGCCGGAAACGACCTACAAAATTTAACCTCAAACCTTGGAATCTGCCGTCCAAATTTCCGCCAAGTTCCGAACGACCTACAAAATTTAACCTCAAACCTTGGAATCTGCCATCCAAATTCCGCTTTTCCCCGGGATTCCTTCTACCCTGTGTGGCACAAGGTGGACCAGCCCGCTGCCACTCTAAAGTTATAGCTCATTGGTTCTCCATCTACCTTGCACTGCACTGGCATACAGTCAGCGCTGAAAGTCTCGCGGAAGAAATGTGAACTAGAAGCGAGGCGAGGTGAGAGGCGTCATGTCACGTCCGTCGTATGGCCCGGGGGAGGAGACATGATGAGCAAAAGCAGAGAGCTGCGAGCAGTAATACAAGCAGAGATATCGTATAATTTGACACGACACGATCAGTGATTATGACGTGCAATATAATTAAGCGGATTTCGGGGGACCGCCGCGCCTCGCCGCCACCGCTAACCACCATTGCAGCCAACCTAGCCATGTACATTGGAGCGCCGCGCGCGCCCCCGACCGCGACGCAAACAGTTTGAATTGCATTTGCGTCTTTGTCTCGCGTCTTGTCTCGTGACATCTCGCGAATCCCGCGTGACAAAACGCGCGTCGCACGGCATCACGCCTTCCTCTCCCCTCTCCCCTCTCCCCCACTCCGCCATCCCTGCCCTTTATTCCCGTCCCTTTTCCATTCACGATCGGAGCCAGCAATTCCAAAAGGCGAGGCGTCCTTTACTGCCACTCCCTTTCCTAATTCACGATGCAAAAGCTAATTCCATTTCCGCCGGCGACTGACGGCCGGCAGACGCGAAACCCATAAGTAATGCGTGTCGCTCCGCATCCATATATTTCTCTGCATTGATTCGAATGTCATAAATTTTCACCCCCACCCCCCTCCTCCCCTCCCCCTTTCTCCGTTTTGCGCGCGCGGGGATTAATTGCGCGACACCCGCCCTTTGCTCCACAGCAATGATTTTTCGGCGCATGCATTGCGCGCGTCTAATGAATCAAAATCGGTAGCGTGTAAATTAGAGCCCCTTGTTATGTATTAAAGAGTTACGACTTGTTATACAATAATTTTAAACTTCAACCTTGCCCTCTACGGTGTGGTGAGTATACTGAAACACCCATTAGAGTATAGCGTTAAATCTGGTAAATTTGCATTTGGCCTAATTATACCTACAGAAAAGATCGACTTATGATACGAAATCGACCTTTTTCAAGGGCTTTAAATGAACGCCGACTTTATTGATGCAGCACTGCAAAAAAATGTGCTCCTCAAAATAGCCAGGATTCTAATAAAAAGCTCCCAAATGAACTTCGGTCATTTCTGCAGACGGAGGGTTCGGGTATATTTAATCAGAATTCTGGCCATTTTTCAATAGATCATTCTGGTCAAAAACTCCAAATCAATTTGGTCTAAAAGGCTAAAATTATCTGGTCAAAGTGCCAGTATTTTTGTCTAAAGGTCAAATTTTCTTTTCAGGATAAACATTATGTATTAGAATTACCAAAAACGTTTGTAATTTTAAAGGGTTGGTGTCAAATTTGATCAAAAACTGTTTTATTAACATAATTATTATTTTCTGTGAGAAATGAATTTATAGTGTTGATCATAAACACTTCAAATATTGACAAGCATATTTTTCTTGCAAAAAATCAAATCTCAACTCGCAATGAATCAAGGAAATTCAAAGACCAAGTAAGGAGAAGTTGGAAACGAGAAATGAAAAAGATTTAAGGGAAAACGTCCCTTCTCAGCGGAGCGACACAGTTTCCGATGCCAATAAGTAATTACTTTTTGCTATCTATTTGCCGGAACGCCTGCGGGTGGATTTTGATGAAAAGAAAACAAAATACTGCGGAACAACGCGCGGTGCGGCAACAACAGGAGTTGTCAAGTTCCAGGAAAAAATAATTCTCAAATCCATTTTTCCCAATAAATTTAATGTTTTGGTAAATTATTGGTCCAACCATATCATGCGCACATTGGCGAAACATCGATTTATGTTCGATTTCACGATGATTACACTGAAAAAAAAGAAGATAGGTATTTCTCTCTCAGCTCAAACGGACTTCCGGTACTCGCAAAACGCAAATATTGCTGAATTAACCACCTGCATTGCGAAACAATTGGAATTTGAAAACTTTGCAAACTTAACAAATCTAATTTGTTCGTTGTACAATTCAAAGTATTTGATAATATACAATTAGCAACACTAATGTTTGCAACTTTCACGATAAGTATTAAGGTGCGTTTGCAAAATGTTTACTGAATGAGCAAACATTTTCTGATTTTCGCAAATGAGATTGCTGGTCTAGCAAAAACTCTTGCGATTTTTGCAAATTAAATTGCTGGTTATAGAATCGCAAAATTCATATAGCTGTTTCAGAAACTATGAATATTGCAATTTTAGCGACGCGGTCGCAGGCCGGGATTTTAGCAAAACGTACTTGCTAAAATAGCAATGCAGGCGAGTATTTCAGCAACATTTTATTTCAGTGTAGGCAACGACTTCTACTCCTAACTTAACTGTGTAGGAATCAGAAAATAGATTACGAACTGTAATGGATTACCTCCGTGCAGTGTGCAGTGCACTAATGAATATGTATTAAAGTCTACCCAACTTTCAGAGTAAAGAAGAAGAAGGAAAAACTTGCCAGTCTCCTGATATTGACAGAACTTATTGGCCGAGCACTCGCGACTTATTATACTGTCTGTCTCGTAATGCGTAGTGGGTATGGGTAGCGACGTTACGTGCAGGGCTGCCGTTTTGCGTATGAGCAATGCCATTTTTCAATTCACCGATGATTCCACCGGTTGAGAAAAGATTACACAGTTCAGTTTTGTGTATGACTGTAATAAACTAAAATACTCGCATCTGTAATCTTTTCTCAACCGGTGGAGTCGTCGATGACTCTAAAAAAACTTGCGGATATTTTAATTCATTAACGGAGTTTCCACCGATTAAGGAAAGATTACAGATCAGAGTATATTCGTGCATTACAGTCATACACTGAACTGAACTATGTAATCTTTTCTCAACCGGTGCACTATGGTCTGAGATCGTCAAAAAGTGGCCAAAAATCAGAAAGTGAATTTCCCATAAATTCATCATTTAAAAACTTTTAATTCCAAATTCAATTACAGAGAACACTTTTAACAAGTAATTTAAACTTGAAAGTCACACCATAAAGTCTTAAATTAACCTTAAAAGGTCGAAAACGATGATTTTTGATGACTATTTTTCACTGGATTTTTGGCCACTTGTTTTCGATCTCAGACCATAGTGCGGTGGAATCATCGGTGAATAGAAAAATATCATTGATTATACGCAAAACGGCAGCCCTGGTTACGCGCCACCTTAAACAAATTGATGATCTAAATCGAAAAACAAATATCCGATCACTGCAAAAACGGCCGTATGCTCGTTAATCTCAGTAGGGAGAATTGTCAGTGACTCTTTTGTAATCTTTTGCTACAGCGAACTTGAGTGTTCATTCTGATGTGAAAGTCAAGGTTGCCGTTTTGCGGAATTTTATACGATTTTTTTAATTCACCGATATATCCCCTCCGCTTTATAAAAATATCACACAATAATTAAGTTCAGCAGCATGTCTAAATTGCACAGAAATTCTTCGACCTAATCATCTGTCACGGTCACTCCTTTTTATGATAACTTTGTTGTTACTTAGTTAGTTCGCAATTGCTGTAAAGGTCATACGTTCTTGTCATTGCTCGATGATAAAATCTGCTGGATTTTAGAGTGGTTCATTTTGGAGGGATAAAGTTTTGACACGTGTCGACGAATATATGCACTCAATTTGACCAGTAATTTGATGTGTGTTCACATGTGTTATAGTATCTCTATTAAACTCATGAAATGTTGCACACAACAATTATTATACCTTTTATCTTTTAAATCCTTGCCGTCCAAATCATCGTCATTTGACTGGATTTTTCTATCCCCCCCACCCCATTACCACCAACACCACAACCACCAACTCTGGCAGGAAAAGAAAGTGGCAAAAATATTTAAAAATAAAATTAATTCTATCGAGTGGGGGGGGGGGGGTACAGAAATCGCATTCACCATGCAATGAGTTGAAAATTATAAAGTATGAGGCAAAATGTGTTTTTCGTATTGCTCTATTGCCATGTAAGGACTCGTGCCTGCATATTTGAGAAACACTATTTATTGTAGGCCTTTACTATTTATTTGACTTATTCTGCCCAAAAATGTTTAACCTTTTACCCATCTAACCGAAAACTGTCATGGGTAAGAATCTAATTTAAAGTATTTGTCCCAGAAGTCCATACAACATCCCAACGTATTTTTCAACTTGAACTTGGTAAAGACTTTTTGGACGCACTGTATATTACGTCTCAGCAATGATAATTTTTTCTCACTCCTCTCCAGAAATCCATACACAGCGGAATAAAGTTTTTGACTGAAAAATCCTCTTTGATTTAAATTTCGCTTTCAGCCCAATAGATCTAAATGCTCAAAGTCTCTGTCAAGCGAAAATTTTCTTCAGAGGCGGATGAAAAAGGCATATGAATGTTCAAAGTTCGATTTTTACCAGCCACATGCTTTTAAAAAAATTGAGTAGGTAGTTTTGGATTCCCTCGGAAGAAATTACCTGCAGTTTTGTAGGCCCCCAGTATTATACACTATAAACATACTCTGTACTTCGAAGGTAATATCATCGCAGGAGCATAAAATATCACCCTTACTTAATTTATGCATACAATAGGTTGTACCGTAAGTACCTTGGTAGACTCGTTAACTCACTAAGTCTATTTGAAAATATTTGCATCACAAAGGAACATGAGAGAACATTCTGCTCTTGATTTTATTCTGCATGACCGGCGGCGCAGGAGTGAATGTGATAATATATAGATATACTGTATTCGTGCCTACAATAAGGAACTTAACAAAAGGAGGCGCAAAAATGCTGATTGGTTGATGCTTTTACGCCGACCCGCAGAGACGCTCTATGAGCTACGACGCGGTAAAAAGCGAAGAAAGCACTTTAAGCGCTACATATATGCTATACAATTAAATCCTGCGCGTGTGCGATCATTTCAACGTTTCAAAGCTTCCTATAACATTCTCTTTTTGTCGTAAGAATTAACAAGTCAGTGCGGGTCTGTTACGTGCTTTTGAAACAGCAATATGCCTACGGCTCATTGATTCTAACGAAACATCCCATGAAAATAAACGATGCACACTTTTGAAACCTTCAAAATTCACTTGTGAACTCTGGAAATCACTTTATGTGGAAAAAAAAAAATTCAAAGACACAGTATATAAATAATGATTGTATGTCTTCAGAGTCCGGACACCTTTATTAATACTGAATAGTTACTTACGAGTGTAGCTTGTAGCATCACTGAATGCGCAGTGAATAGAAACGTGGTTTAAAATTTAACAAAAGCTGAAGTCATAAAAGAGCGTTATCAAACGGAATCTACTTCTCAATTAAATACCGAACGGATCGCGTTGGATTTGCTTCTAATGTAATTTTCTCGGCGTCTTGCTTAAAAATGAAACATGAAAAACGGAATCTGTGGAAGAGCAACGGGCCCATTGGCACATTTTATGGCAATCTGGGGATGAAACTCTTGATTTTCTGAGAAATTTCTAAAACCCTTGAAATGTCTTAGAATCGTGAGACGGAGTAGAACCGAGCAGTAGCGCACCGAGAGTTTCTTCATCTCTCTCTTTTCTCCATTAAGAAACGTATGTTAGACAAGGATGGACAAGGAGATAAAACCCCCTCCTTCTGTCCTTTTTCTACTCATACATTCAAATGGGAAATGAGAGAGATGGAAGATATCCTGGTTGCGCCAGTGGAACCGAGAATTGTCGAAGAAGATGAACTGGATGGGAAGACAAGTGGGGATAAGGGGGGAAGGGGGACGAGAGAGTTGAAGAAAAGGAGTGAACTGAGTGAAGTAGGGATGAAAGAAGGAATTATTTAATACCCTTACAGCATTTAAGTCCAAGACAACGTGAGTCAGCCGCGGCTTCAAGTCAAATCGACGTGACCCTTAACGTAAATCACTTACTTAGACGTTCCTTTCTCGCTGACAAAGAGCGGTAAGGGGGGGGGGGAATAAAGAATAAAGCTGCAGCTTTCAACGCGAGTACCAGCCTCGATAGCTTTGCGACTCGTCTCGTTGCACAAACCAACCGCGAGCTTTTAAAGCTTCAAAGCCTCAAAGTCTCAAGGTAGGTGCGCCTTAGAGAGCTGCTAGCTCGCCCTCACTTCTCACTTCTCAAAATGTAAGGCAAAAAGACACGAGGCGCAATGAGGCAATCAATTTTGGAGCTGTCGCGTGGTCTCGCGTCACCAATGGCGTAATTGAATTTTTGAGTCCGCCCTCTCTCTCTCTCTCTCTCTCTCTCTCTCTCTCTCTCTCTCTCTCTCTCTCTCTCTCTCTCTCTCTCTCTCACTCACTCACTCACTCACTCACTCAACTCACTCTCTCTCACACACTCTCACACACTCAATCGCTCTTTCTCTCTCCTCTGGAGAGATCTTTGCATTCCGCGGTGACGTTTTAATTTGAATGGGAAATGGGTGGGGGTAGCGTAGTAAAGCAAGGGCACGCGGCGTAGAGAAAGCAGAGAGGGGGGGTCAGGGGGTGGGGTGGAGGACATTAAAGAGCTCTTGCAAATATTTCTTCGTTGCGCATTCAACCATTCATTCATTGAGAGGACAGACGGATGGAGAGATGCAGAGAGGAATTATCGTATACGTATCCGTTGCAGGCCACGTTGCCAAACTTAAAGGCGTGAAATTGAAAATCTTCCTAATTTTCTCATTTAAATCAATGTGAAGGATTCGTGGTTTCTTTCCTTGCGCAATGCGCAATGTAATCGTTATCGTACATCGTAAGCGCTATCGATGTATGAGTAAAAAGTTCCACTTTGTCGATGTCACAGAAGGTGCTTAAAACTTCATTGGTTTCTACCTTAATTGCATTATTATTACCTTTTTCCCCTTTATTTTTGTATGTTTTTTTTCAATGTTTTTTGTTTTTGTATCGAAAAATGCAAAAACAACTTTAACACATAATTTTCTCCAAAAAAGCTACTTGACTCCCATATGCTAGACTTCGCCGATTTTTGGATTTGACACTGTAGGAACGATTCATAGGCGAACCTTATCAGGGGCTAAAAATCGGGAAAAAGTCATCGCTTGAGACGTGAGAAGCAAAAAAAAAAAAAAAAAAAAAAAAAAAAAAAAAGTCATCACCTTTTAGCCCCTCCATTTTTTGTCACGGTCCGCCTATGGAACGATTACAGACTGGGAAGTTTTCAGCGCTAAAATTTTTCACCTTAAAGGTTGGGAACCACTCTTGTCAGTGGGGTCATTTCAAGTCTTGCTGCGGGGAGGAGGACAAAAAACCAAGATTCTTTTTGTCTTTTTGTTTGTTTTTGTTTTATTGCTTCATGAACTTTTCGCTTGAGACAAAATTTTGGGTTGTGCCAAATCATAAAGAGGTGCCCACCCCCTTTCAGAGCTGTCATGCCT
Source organism: Trialeurodes vaporariorum (assembly GCA_011764245.1). Lineage (NCBI taxonomy): Eukaryota > Metazoa > Arthropoda > Insecta > Hemiptera > Aleyrodidae > Trialeurodes > Trialeurodes vaporariorum. The sequence continues at coordinate 81,817,051 of VMOF01000111.1, read as the reverse complement.
CTGGTCCTGCCGTTTGAAAGCAATTTAAATAATTGGACGGATAAAATCCGAATGAATCTTTGAGACGGGAAAGTGACTCTGTATTCTTCTCCGAGAGAAGTCATTTTCCGCAAGAAACGAACCAGGCCATTTTGAGCTCCCTCGCGAGTTATCTGGTTGGAGCTCCAAATGCTAGCATACGGGATTTCGTTTCTTTGAGAGCTATTCTAAGCCCGCTGGCTCAATTTTATACTGCAGTGCTGCAAGCCTCTGCTTTCAAATTAGCAGAAGCTTCCTTGTGCAATGTTGGAATTACTTGAAGATGATGGCGGAAGCCTGGCCCGCAGCCTGCCTCAGCCCAGTACAGGGTGGAACAAAAACTACAAACATTCCTTATCATCCTCCCAGAGCTTTTTTCTGAGGGTAAGTAATGACAGATTTTACATTATTATATAAAAAAATTATTTGTTTTTACTTTGCTCTGTGTATTATTCTTATGGCAAACAGTAAGCTCACTCAAATTTGAGTTCGTTGAACGTTCCAAGTTATATCTCTTTAAGTGTTATATGTGAAAGAGAGGGTCAATATCGGCCCCAACATTGTCACTCTAAATAAATCAATTATCTATACATCTATCCATCTCTCACTTTCACGTGACTCATAAGTACAGTTGTTTTACTCTCATCCCTATTATCTTCACTTTAATGCAATTTTGAGAAGAAATATAGAATTTATGATCCAATATTCCTACTTCTAAGCTCATAAAATGATTTTAAATGCGCGAGCTTTATATGGCGGCGCTTAGCAGTGATAATGATAGAGTCCTATCTTAATTTCGCGTTCTCTGTCTATGCTGCTTGGGGAGATGCACAAAGTAATTAGACACTCTGAGCAGTGGCGCACCGAGAAATTAGTTTGGTGGGGGTTTCACCGCAATTTTTTCATTTTCTGATGCCTTAGGGGGAGGGGGGGTTGGGGGGGGGTGAAAGTAATTGGCCGAAGAGACCTTTTTAGAGCAAAATCTTGTGCTTAGGCGGTGGGGGGTTGACCCTAAAACACCCCTTCGGTGCGCCACTGCCTCTGAGTGATCCACATCCGATCACTTAATGTACTGTGCCACCTGGCGACACCGGTGTCAAAGGAAAGTCGTCTCTTATTGGTCACTTCTTGATGGAGTGACTGTATATTATTAGATGGGAATCTCCCATCACTAGTGCCCAACGTGCGTCGCCGTTACGCTCTTGCATTTAAAAGCATTTCATGCGTTTAGGAGCAGATTTTGTGAGCTTTAAGTGCTACCGTCATTATTTTCCCAGGGTTATACATCTGAATCAACCCTTAAATCGCTTACTGCAAAAGTGTGCAACAGCCCCATTGATGGCTAACTGTTGACTTTTGTAATGCCATTTTTTTTAAAAAGTAAAACCCGTCTATTCGCAGAAGCTCTTCTCGTCACCCCCCCCCCCCCTTAATTATTAATTGCACGAAAAATGGCTCGTGGAGAATAATTAGGAAGAAAGTTACATAGGCAGATGTGCACGCAACTTCTTCCTCACCAAGTATATCGGCAAACCGCATTACCGCAAGCAGACACTATCTTACGCTTATTGCCCGCGTGTATACTGTAAGCGAGTGCGGTGTCTTAACCTCTTGTTTCGTGAGTCTCTCCGCAGGGGTTCAAATGTTGGGGGACGAGAAATTTATTCATTTGCAAACTTGCTGGTACTCACTCCTCTCTTCATTCATAATAAATTCACGATTCATCCTCGTGCCCATCTTAACCCGCTCACTCAACATCTTTCTCTCTCTCTCTCTCTCTCTCTCTCTCTCTCTCTCTCTCTCTCTCTCTCTCTCTCTCTCCTCTCCTCTCTCTCTTACTCTCCCTCCCTTTCTACCCGCTATCTACCCCTTGCTCCTCCCAGCCCTTCCATCTCTTCTCCGCAGATTTCGGCGCGTCTCTTAAAATTCAATGTAACTACAGCGCTAGGCGACAGCGAGCGGGGGAGGGGGAGGTGTAATAATAAGTGCTAGGCTGCATATTGCAAACTCATCTTCATTCTTGAGAGGGTCCTTGTGATAGTAATTGAATGAGCCTATTTTCGCGAGAGGGGCTTATAAAACATCCAGAGCCGTATTCATAATCGTGCTTCTAACCATGCAGCGCTCTAACAGTGGCGTAGCGTGCACTTTGGCAACGTTGCAGTTTGTCCATTTAAACCCATGAAATGAATCGAAGTATTGGGGGTTCGGTGAACACCCTAGCTTTCGACCTTTTACTTGGGCTTAAATGGACAAAATAAAACGTTGCCAAATTGCTCACTACGCGCCACTGATATCTAACGAGATTCTGATGCTACACAATCTTCATCGGTGATTCAACCTGTTAAAGCAAAGATGACTGATTCTAACGCTTTTGGGCCAGTTGGTATCATCAACAGATACTAATTTTGATGGTTGATTCATTCTAATTTTGAAGTGGTGGGAAAATTATCACGGTCGCAATTTCGTTGCTCGTGGCCCGCTTGCCCCAGTAAAAATGGTCCATAAAGGTCCATAACCAATTCTCTATGCAGAGTTTGGATGTGTACTTACATGTATGGATTTGTATGGATATTGTATCGATCTGTATGCATATCAACACATGTAACCATACTGCGCAACTCAGCGTAAGGGGAATTGGTTATGGACCTGTATATGGACCATTTTTACCAGAGTGGTATACTAAACGGGATGTGTATTGTATAGCCTCGATTTGAAAACGCTGTCTATATGACGTGAATGTATTGGTCAAATTTCACTCCCCATTTCTTTACACCTTATCTGCAGTGATGATGTGTGAGCTGTCATTTGCGCGTGTATAGCATTACTAAATGCGTGCTGTAAAGGATCGGGGCTGTATCAATTTGATAAAGATTAACCTCAAACCTATCTAATTTTAGACTTTCTTGAGGAATTGATTCTAGTTGATTTCTTTCTTTTTTCCTCTGTATGTGTTTCTATACAGGGTGTCAATTAAAAAAGGAGCCAGGCCGAATATCTCAAGAACGGCTCCGAATTTTGAAAAGCGCTGAGACACGTGTTCCATTATTTGGAGGGGGACATCTTTTAAGGGGGTCACCGATTTGGGGCCCTATCTGGGGGCTCAGCGTTTTTCAAAATTCAGAGCCGTTCTCGAGATATTCGGGCCTGGCTCCTTTTTTAATTGACACCCTGTATAGAAAGAGACAAATTTGATAGAAATCTCCCATGACACCTGCGTAGCTCCGTCATTTAAGAGCAAAGATGGCGGATCTATGCAGGTATCATAGGTGATTTATATCAAATTTGTCTCTTTCTATATAGAAACACATACAGAGGAAAGTCTTAAATCAGAGAGGAGCTTGTCATGGTGCCTGCATAGCTCCACCATTACGCTTTAAACATTAAAGTCATTTGCTTGAGTCTATGAGTGAATTTCGTTATTTTTCAGTAAATTCATCGTCATTCTCGCTGGGTCTTACGCAAAAATTAACCATTCAATCGCATATAGGTATAGCAAAAGTTAGTGAAAGCTCCAGTCAACTTTCAGCACGGGTCTATAAATGGAAGAATCGATACGTTGCCAAATCGCACTGTATATGTATATACCACTGCGTACGTCAGCAATAAGTCGATAGCAAATAATCAACTGCACGATGGGTGACGTCACCTCGGGCGAAATACTTAAAATTCGATAAAACCATGTGATCTCTCCGTAATCTACCTGCGCGATGGGTTGCTTTCACTCGCGGTTCCAGAAATTTGTTCTTTTCTCTCTCATTTTCCATTTGAACACGTGTGTTCGACAAGAAGATAGAACGAAGGCTGTATCACGTAACTTTAGACCCTATCTCCGTCCTTTTCTGATACTCCCGCTCAAATGGTAGGAAAGAGAGAAATACGAATTACTGGATCCGCTTATGGATGCTATTGAGAATATTTTCATTGTTCAAGCTGTTATACCTTTGATGGAATTGAATTGATTCGAGCTTAATACTCCGTCCACGGGAAGCGTCTTTCACGTAATTAATTTCGTGCACCGTGTTACGGCAAAATTTAATTTTCATTAAATGAGATCAGAACCTGTCAGTATAACGGCGGAAGCACAACAAATACCCAGTCTCGAGTAAACTCGGCATGGTTGAAAGGAGCGCAACAATATATAATAAAGTCTAGGATTTCGTTTCGAACTTTTGCCAAAAGCAAGTAGGATATTACGACGCATACGTAAACTTACGTGAAATTATTATGCAAGAAAAACTACCGATAAGCGGAATGGACAAAGCGTTTAAAAAATGCAGGATCAGAATGGAAGCACGTTAATACGTTCCTCATAACTTTCTCAATACTTCTCTCAATATTACATGAGGGGGGGGGGTCTGCTGCTGCGCATAAGCAGTATTTCTGGAGGAATCTCGAAGAAAGGGAAAACTTTACATGGGTTTGATAGCAAATCTTCTCAAGGGCTGGTCAGGACCAACCGTGAAAATGGAGCTGTTGCAAACTTTTGCTACAGGCTTATTAATAGTTGATTATGGGTTAAACCCTGTAAAAATAACGATAAGCGCACTAAAAAATCACGAAATCCACCCCAAACTCATAAAATGCTTTCAAATGCGAGACTGTAATCAGGGGCGTGCCGTGGGGGGGGGGGGCATGTGGGTACCCTTGCCCCGGGCGGCACTCTCGGGGGGCGGCAAAATCAGGTTGAACAACCAAAAAAAAATAAAAAAAATTATCAAATCTCAAAATGACTTTCAGAGGGCGGCAAAATCAGTGTGTAACATGCAAAAAAAAAAAAAAAAAAAAAAAAAGGTCATCAAATTTATAATTTTGTTCGCGGGGGGCGGCAAGATATATAATTCTTGCCCCTCCCCCTCTCTGGAAACCACGACACGCCCCTGACTGTAATGACGGCCGTTGACGCCTAAATACTATGGATCTTCTTCTTCTTCTTCTCTTCCTCCTCCTCCTCCTCCTCCTCCTCCTCCTCCTCCTCCTTCTCCTTCTCCTTCTTCTTCTTCTTATTCTGTGGTGTCGCGAGAACACCTCGTGAGGATCCGGATGGAGCCAATTGGGATAGAGAAACCCCCAATGAAATTGGCGACAACGGCCGCCATTACGGTCTCGCGTTTGAAAGCATTTTTTATGAGTTTTGGGAGTGGATTTCGTGCTTTCTCAGTGCGATCATCGTTATTATTACAGGGTTTTAAAAAAGTCAGCCCTGATGATTATACCATTCAATCACCCTCCGAAAAAACGATGATTACGATTACTCAGTAATCGTGTAATCGATTACCACCCCCATTTGCTAAACTCTGGTTAGAATCAATGTGTAACATTGCGAAGCAAAAGTCTCCACGACCCTTTATATGTATAGTCGGTCATGCATTTTTGGCAGTACTGTCCTCTTCTTCTTCCTTTTCTTCTTTCTTCTTCTTCGTTCTTCTTCTTCTTCTTCTTCTCTTCTTCTTCTTCTTCTTCTTCTTCTTCTTCTTCTTCTTCTTCTTCAATTCTTCTAACTCGTCTTCTTTTTCTTGACTTCTTCTTCTTCTTCTTCTTCTTTCTCTCTTCTTCTTCTTCTTCTTTCTGCTTCTTCTTTTCTTCTTCTTCTTCTTCTTCGATTCTTCAGTTCTTCTTCTCTTGTTCTTCATTCTTCTTGCTTGTTCGCTTCTTCTTGCTTCTTCTTCTTCTCTTCTTTTATTTTTTCTTCTACTTCTTCAATTCTTCTTACTTCTAAAATCTTCATTCCCTTCTTCTTCTTATTCTTCTTCTATCTCTACTTATTCTTGGCTTCTTGGGGGGGGGGTATTGTTCTTCTTCCCCTTCTTCTTCTTCTTCTTCGGTTCTTCTTCGTTCTTCTTCTTAACTTCTAAATTCTAATCTTCTTCTTTCGTCTTCTTCTTCTTCTTCTTCTTCATCTTCTTCAAAAATTCTTCTTCTTCTTACTTCTTCTTCTCGGTTCTTCTACTTCTACTTCTTCTTCTCCCTTCTCTGAACTTCTCTTCTTCTTCTTATCTTCTTCTTCTTCTATCTTCTTCTTCTTCTTCTTCTTCTTCTTCTTCTTCTTCTTCTTCTTCTTCTTTTCTCTTCTTCTTCTTCTTCTTCTTCTTCTTCCTTCTTCTTCTTCTTCTTCTGTGGTGTCGCGAGAACACCTCGTGAGGATCCGGATGGAGCTAATTGTGATAGAGGAACTCCCAATGAAATTGGCGGCAACGGCCGCCATTACGGTCTCGCGTTTGAAAGCATTTTATGAGTTTTGGGAGTGGATTTCATGCTTTTTCAGTGCGATCATCGTTATTATTACAGGGTTTTAAAAAAGTCAGCCTTGATGATTACCATTAAATCACCCTCCGAAAAAACGATGATTACGATTACTCAGTAATCGTGTAATCGATTACCGACCCCATTTGCTAAACTCTGGTTAGAATCAATGTGTAACATTGCTGAAGCAAAAGTACGCAACAGACCCATTTATAGTCGGTGCATGCAATTTTATGGGAAGGGCGAGCACGCGAGCTGACAACGGAGCCGGAACACTTGTTCCTGCTGTTCCGGTGGACGACGAAGACGAGCTGGCTGACGGACTAACGAGTGCACGCGTTGGATGGGAGAAATGGTCATGAAAATGAACAGACAACATCAAACGTATGTATTGTGTATTCGTTGTCCTCGAGCGTCGCTTTTCTTTACCATGCATTAAATGAGAAGGGCGTTGAGAGGGGGAAAAGGTTGGGGGAAGGGGAGGAAAGATGAACGGTGGAGAGTGTAGTTTGTAGTAATCGTGGAGGAGGGGGATGGAGGTGGGGGAAGAGAATCGAAAAGGTGTGCTTCCATTACACTTCTAGACTACGACTACATATTTTCCACGGCAAAGGCACAAGTACAGTCAGTGCGGAGACTCACTGCACTAATCCCGCTCGCCTCCGCAGTTGTCAGGAAGCACTCTTTCTTATCATTTTATTTACTTTTACTACGTATTTAACCCCTTTACTTCCAAGTTCAGGTTGCTAGAAGAAATCAGAGCTATGTAACTCATACTAAAGCACATTTAGTGGGTATTTTAACTATTCCTACTCTGCAGAGTTCATGTTGCCTATACATGTAATTGAAGGCGCTCAATTAAATGTTGTTTTGCAAGTGATAAATAATTTTATTTGATACGGCCTTTACCTTCAATGCGAGATCGATTCGCGATAAAGGATGGCTCCGCTTCTCTGAGACGTAAATTTGCATAAAGAACCTGCGGTCGATACAAGTGACATGCACCGGTTCGACGATTTAAATGATGTCCCCCGGAAAAAAACAAAAACAAAAAAACACGTCGATTCATGATTTTATGTCAAACCATATGTGGGCAAATCGTATTTTCTGATTACATGATCGATTACCTCTCTAAAATCGAGTTGCATTTTAGCAATAATTAATCAAACGTGCCGATTTCAATCGAACTAATTGTTTTTTGAAAGACAACTATTCATTTCATTTTAAAGGACGATTCTACGACAGTACGACAAGTTGGGTAGCTGTCACTATAGACAGGGGGTTTTCCGTATTCCCCCGAAATGGCCGACACGTCAAGATTAAAAATTGCAATCAACACTATATTTTCTTGTTAGGTGCTGCCGCTTAGCGCAAGCAGCCAAGCACCCGTCATTAGGCTTTTTCATTATTGATTGGCTTAATGCAGAAGAGAACCTTTCTCATGTCATCGGAATGGGACGAATTCTCATGAATTCCCTGTGAAGTTTTAAAGCTGTCTCATTTGAAAGGATCAAATTATTTATGTTCCGTTGTCCCTCGATAAAACTGTGAAGAAACCTATGATGATTTGACAAGAAAATTGATTGCTAATCTTGCTTAGGACATTTAGGTGTCAAACCTCCCGGTGGCACATTTAACAAGTTGGTTTCACTGGAATCGGTACGCTTTTGCCTATAGCTAAAATCCATCTCGATTACATTTGTAAACTAATCGAAAAACGAGTAATCGATTTTCATTTGATTTACCATGTCAGCAATTAGTGGTGACTTGTGAATATTGCGCTGTCATGCCGGGCTTCATTGACTATGCTTATTGCTTACCTACAGATATGGAGCGCCTTCAATTTACGGTATATGCAAAACCATGCCCGTTGAGTAGGAACAGTTACCGATAGGCGCCTGATGCATGGTATACTTTTAGAGATTCGGGTAATGCTCCTCTCCAAAAACGGAGCATGATCGACTTCTCAGTCTTCATGGCTCGTTTGCCTCTTTAATTTTAACCTCAAATTGAATATTGTAAATCATTCATCTGAAATTGGTTTAAAAAAATAATATCAGTGTTTTAAAGAGGCCATCTAGACACATTAACTTAGAACAACAATTTATTCTGATAAGAAAATGTTGTTTGTTTCTATTACGTAGTAGCTTGGTTTTTTCAATGGGCGAAAATTTCCGCATGAAATTCCCACTGTAATTTTTGTGTTCAGATGACAAAATCTTCAATCTAGAGTTCCCATGTACTATGACTTCAATCTAAATCGCACTGACAAGAATTGGCTGAAACGCTCAGATGGATTGATGGACAATCTACATCAATCCCAAAGTTCTTGTTTTTGGTTTTTTTTACAGAATTCAAATTCAATTTTCTATGATTTGCATTGAGCGAATAATTTATTGCTTCAAGATAAAAATGCCTCCCGGCAGGCCGGTAAGACGAAGTAGATTCCATGCTTGGTTAAATCATTTTTTCACAAATTTAAATATAGGTTATAATTTTCTTTGATTTTTTATTTTTTATTATATCAGCTGCTCAAAATCCAAATATGATTGTGAAAAAGATTATATTAGCAATAGAGAAATGCGTAATCTTTTCAATGCAAGTGAGAAATAAAAGCTAGGTTATATAAGTTTTTCACAAATTTTAATAAATAGGTTATGTTTTGATTTTCTTTGGATTATTAAATTTTTTTTTATCAGCTGTTCAACGCATTTAAATAAAAATGCCAATAAGAAAAAGATTATAGTACCAAGATAGAAAAATGTGTAATCTTTGTAACGGTAATGAGAAATAAATCTGAATAAGAGCAGCTGATAAAACAAGAAAATAAAAAATAACGTACCTAAGCAACAGTGTACGTGTAAAACAAGAAAGAGCAATTATACCAGTACACCATCTTGTCTTTCACTTGTAAAATCCCATAAGAAACTAAATAGCTCGTAAAACACGTAAAACACAAGGAAAATTCAAGGAAAAGAGATATGAACTAAAAACATCCTCCACGATATATACTAAAATTTACGATCAATAAAAACAATTTCTTCATATAAAAACACTGCCAAAAAACCCGAAAAAACATCACTATACTCGCTTACAACGCAAAACACGAAAAAATGACTCGAGTAAAAAAGTTGCGTAACAAAACGGCCACATAAATTTCCCCAAAAAAACAACTCAAAACAAACACTCCTAAAAAAAACCTCAAAAACACATTACGACTGAAACACGGCCCATCAACGCGAAAACTACTGTCGGATTTACTCCATCTTCGAACTATCAAGAATTAAACCCAACGAATAGTTGAGACAAAATTTCAAAAAAAAAACCAAAAATACGAACAGATCGGGGACATAAAAACGGTAAAACTGGCTGAAACATACATAAAGATATATATAATGATATATATCATATATATAGATAATATATATATGATATATATATTATGATATATCCATAATATATATATAATATATAATATAGATGATATATAATTATCATATATATATATATATACATATATAATAGATATATAGATTGATATATATAATAGTATATAATATATATATATGAATATATATATATATATAAGATATATATATATATATATATATATATATATATATATATATATATTATAAAAATATAATATATATATATATATATATATATATATATATATATATATATATAATATATATATATATATATATATATATATATATATATATATATATATATATATATATATATATATATATATATATATAAAATATATACAATTTTCAACGAGTGGTATTTTCTCACTCAGGGGACCATGAAACGTGCTCATTTGATAAAATTTCCCGAAAAATCCAACATCGCACCCTCCGCAATAAGTAGATTCATGGAATCTACTTAAAAATGTCTCTAATATTCATTCAAAGTTAAAAAGAAATTAAAAAAATGCTGTAAAAGAATAACTCAATAAAAATAGTAAATATACAAAAAATGTTTACTTGTTCAATACAAATCATAGAACACGTACTTACATCTTTAACATCCATTTAAACCAAAGAATAAGTCATTTTTGCAATTAGAACCTTAGACATTCTTGTTCTTGATAAGCACCGTTTTCCTCTCTATTTTACAAATTTAAAGGGCTAGAATGCAACCAGAGCTACACAAATTTCAAGATCAAGGATTGAAGATTGATAGAATAGTAGGAAAAAATATCAGATTAATAGGGACTAATAGGGGGGGGGAATTCATTTTTTAGTGACTTGCCCCTTAAAATTAGTTTATTTCACGTTGAACTTAATAGACAAAATACGGATTAAAATGGGAACTAGGCCAACAATAAATAAGAACTTCCGAGACGTTTCGGTGCACTCACAGCACCATTATCAATCGGAAAAATAAAATACAAAAAAAACCCTCTTCCATCTTTGTGGAGTGTGCTCCTCGTTCTGAGTATTTGTTTTTTTGTATTTTATTTTTCCGATTGATAATGGGTGCTGTGAGTGCACCGAAACGTCTCGGAAGTTCTTATTTATTGTTGGCCTAGTTCCCATTTTAATCCGTATTTTGTCTATGATGTTTTTTGGCCATTTAATTAGTTTGTAATTTTTTTTAATGTTGAACTTAATCAGAAAGATGTGACTTTATCCTCCATCGTCATCTGGCAACCAAGCTCACCATGTCGAGAACGAGAACGAGAAAATGGCAGTTGTCAATTGTCCGAGGGCTCCAGGCGAGAAGAGGAAGCAGCCAGCGAAGGGCTCCCACGGGTACCAGTTTCGCTCTCCTTCATTATGACATTCCTTCTTAAGCGCTCCCTTCACCTCCCCCTCTCTCCCATATCTACTCCTTCCGGCCTTCCCCACCAATCCACCCATTTGCCTCTTCATCCCTCAGCGTGGATCCCATCCACTATTCGTCCACCCCCATCCACCCCCGTCAAAGCTCCGTAAAACTCGACTTTAAATTATTTTTCGGCCCCCCCGCCCCGTCCGCCCTTACTTCCTAACCCTGACCCCCCTGACTTTACGTACCACGCAGGACAATACATACTCATATGCTCGAAGTTGAACGAATTGTGGTCACTGATGCGTTCTTCCTCTCCTTTCCTCTTTTCCCGTCGCACGCTTTACTTCCAAATGCACCGTTTTGTAAAGTTTCTGCAAGTTTCACTCTCCGGATGAGTACTTGAGGGCATGTTGAAGAGAGGTGAAAATTACAAAATTTTGGATACCTCGTTGAAGCGAAGGGAACAATCTCATTCCTCTCGTGTTAGAAACTAAAAGTGGGGATGGATTCGGCCACGGGGGTATTGTGAGGTTTTCTATTAACACATGGCTCATTGAATCTATTGAAAATTCTACGGAAATAATGACGTGACCATTTAAAAAAAAAAAAAAAAAAAAAAAAAAAAAAAAAAAAAAAAAAAACGCATCTTTCAGGAGGAAAAGTTATTTTACAATGGGGCTCTTGCAAACTTTTGCTGTGAGCAAATGAATAGTCCATTCTGATGTATAAACCAGCAAAAATCACGAAAATCACACTGAGAAAATTTAAAATTCAGTAATAAACCTACATAACTACTTTAATGGCAAGATCGCAATGGCGGTTCGACGCAGGTATCACGGGAGATTCCTGTCTAATTTGTCACTTTCTCTATACGAAAACACAGAGATATGTCTCAATTTAGATAGGAATCTCCCATGATACCTGCGTCGAACCGCCATTAAGCTCGATTTTGAGAGTGAACTTCGTGATTTTTTAGTGTACTCATCGTCAGTTTTACTAGTTTTTATGCAAGAATCAACTCTTCAATCCCGTGTAGGAAAAGTTCGCAAGAGCCCCATTTAGACTCAAGTTAACTTCACCCGCGTATGTATAAGCTAACTACGGTCGATGAAGCATCCGCATCCAAAACTATTACTACTGATCATTCCTGTTGCCCCCGCTTATACTCTCTGGACGTGACGCAATATGTACTTAGTATGATATGGCAGGGAGCCCGGGTGTGGGAAACATCTAAAAACCACCATAGCAACATCTAACAGAGAAACATTATCATAAACCTTCGTTGTAGCTCACAACTATTAACTTTAACAATATGAGTTTCAATATCATAGTTTTTTAAGCCAACAAAGACTGAACAGAATAACAAAGGACGCAACATCCAACCGGACCATACGTTGACTGATGACAGTGATGACCTAAACGACCAAAACTCCGATGCTCCGCTCTCATTGGATACTAACACTTGGCTCATCAGGCATAGTGTGGTATAGTCGGGCGTTGTTTCGTGGAGACCCCCCCCCACTCCAAAACAAAAGTTACCACCAGATTTTAACACGTGAAAAAGATAGTTAGTGCAAGTGTGCGTGGGTCTCTTGTACTCTTGATGATGCTTGCTGTTTGCTTAACTTTCGGGGGTGGAAACAGACGAGAAACACTACCGCAAACATTGCATCTTGCAACTCACAAGTCCTCTGTAACTACCTGGGTTGGAACGTATTACTGTTTTGCTCTAGCAAGCAGCTAGTTGCTAGTGCATAGGCGAGTTTCTGACATCATTATCGTCAGACGTCGCTCAATGAAAGTTCAAATGCGGTTACAGTCTGACTGTCTCAACTTTGATTTTAAGCTAGGTTAACATTGCAAGCAGCGCGTTGCCGTGTTATCAGCGCAGTGAAATGGACTGAAAGTTGTGAACTCGCATTGTCGCATCGCACAGTGATCGAGACTAACACCTCCATTTCTTCGCATTTCACAAGCCGCTGCTGTACTTTCATACGTCACCCCGAGTCAGACACTCACAATCAGACTAGGGTTCCCAGATGATACGTCTACAGCCTTATTTATGTCCAAAACTTTTTCGACTAAACTTTTATTTGTCCAGTTATATTTTCGTCCAATGTCATTTCGTCCAAACGTTCAAATGGCCAATGAATTACAATGTCCGCGAATGAAAAGTTCATGTCCGAAAAAATGTCCAAAGGTTTAAATTTAATGAACAGAAGTATTCCAGTGTAATTTTTGTATTCTTGTCTTTTTACAGAGAGCTGAAAATAAATCTTCCTGTTAAATCCATCAGATGATTTGAAAAAAGTACCTACCTGTTGATTAACCTCTACTTTTTGATCGAACTTGTTGACAAAAGGTTTCCAGGGTTATGAGTCAATTAAAAAACAAAAACAAAAAACAAAAAACGATACATTTGCGTACTGATCACTTGCAAAATTCAGTTGCCCCTTAGACTTTCCAAATGTGTGGACTTCATTTTATGGACTTAAAAATGTCTAGGTATTTTAATATTGACCTTTTCTTTTTTTGGACGTTTCCTTTTTGGATCTATTTTTTTTTAACATTAACAATAACATTGTAATGTTTTGGACATTAATTTTTTTGGACTTAGAAGTTTTGGACATAAAAATTTGGACGTATCATCTGTGTATCCAGCATCTGTGTAGCTAAACTGTCATACTTTGCGAAATATTTTGCGTGCTCGGTATCCAACGAATGGAACTTCAGCAAAAATAGGATGGAAATCATTTTGTTATTTGAAACTAGATGAAGGAAAATAAAAAATATAAAAAAGAAAAGGAAAAGGAAAAGGAAAGTAGAAGAGAGGGAGAGTGAGAGGAGAGGAGAGGAGAGGAGAGGAGAGGAGAGGAGAGGAGAGGAGAGGAGAGGAAGTGAGGAAAGGACATATTTGAAGAACAGCAAACGTGAAAAACCCCCGAAGACTAACTACTAACCCTTTGAGTTCTAAGCTCATATTGGTCTGTACGCACATTTTGTGTATTTATTTATGTGATCTGCTGAGTTGATTGATGAAGTTTGCCGCCCTATTAGTAACAAAAAAAAATAATAATAATATTCAAAGCTGAATCCTATAGTATTTATTTTTATGAGATGTATATTATTTACAAATAACGCGGTGGCTTCAGAAAATGACATTTTGTTAGCCGTTCTTGAAAGCAGTGGTGGCTCGTGCAATTTGGAAACAATATTTTTTCCCAATTTGAATCTATGTATAACACTCAATTGCTGGCAAAGCGCTGCTTCACGTCACATATAGTCGATTGTTTTACATACGTACTTGGATTCAAATGAAGAAAGACATTATAGTTGACGAATTGTTTGGGCAGCCACAGATTGAAATTCACGCAGGAGTAAATATTAATTTTGAGTGCGCGTATCACCAGTTTTGAATAATTTATTGACATTTTAGAATCAATGCTCAGACTTGTTGTAAGAAAAGTCGGCAAAATACCCACTGGGATCATTGTATAAAAGTCTGCGGACTTTCTTTTGTCAGTTTCTACTGCCTTTCTCATTTTATTCATAACAATTTTTTTCTTTGCTTTAGTTCGGATAAGATACATTTGATGCGATAAAAATAGCAGGGTATTAAAAAGCAGCTTCCAACTCGAATAGGATTCGTTTAAAGGTGAAAAAACAAGAAGCTAACAAGCTGAAACTCAAACAGAGAAAGGGAATCTAATAAATTTGTCAGCAGTTTGTCGCTGTAGCACAGCAAGAGAGCACGTTTTGCAGCTTAAGTATAAATGCGTTGGATTTCTTGTTGCAACTTGGAGCTCACGGCTTAAAAGTTTCAGCCACCTTATCTGCTTTGCATTTTCAAGATTATGTTTTGTTTGCTCGACTCCTTTCTCGGTAACGTTAATCGATCTTCTCTCTTCTTCTTCCTCCTTTCCAGATTCTTTTACCTATCTTTCTCACTTTTTAGAAAGAGCTTAGGTTTTTTTTATATATAGGTACATACACAAATAAATAAAAAAAGGGTCTAAAAATCCCATGTGGAAATTCAGATTACAAGCATTGGCCATTCGTATAACGTCCTACTGAGAAACGACTTACGGTCAGTACACATGGGCCTCGTAGCCTTGGACTAATCGTATCTTTCGTTGAAAAAAAAGGGGGGTAAGACGTACAAACTGCGGAGCGCGGGAGTGATTTAAGTGAATGCATATTGTCAATCGAAAGGATAAGTGGAAAGCGATTCGCAGGAAAAAAAGGACGGATTGATGTTAACTGCTGTCGTTTTTTTCCTAGTATTTTTATTACCTCTCGAAGAGAGAGAGGGCCTCCAGCGATAGTACCTATCGTTGCCTTTATCGTGAACAACCCCCTTCCCGTCCCTCCTGCAAAACCTTTTCTCAGGAACTTAATCGGATTCTTTTGAAGATATTACTTACTCAGGCACAAAAAGTGTCTCTTTCGTTGCGGAAACCTTCGCATCGCTCGGACAGGGAGCAGTTTCCTCAAGTTTGGCCGTGAGTGGCTGCAACTTGTTTCACCGATAATCGATTGGCAACGGAGTATCGCGTCGGTGTCAAATTCACACTAACTAACGAGGATTAAACCTCACTTGAAAACGCACCGCGAAAACACAACATACACCGCTTGCCAAGAAACGTTCAGCTCTTGAAAAAGGTAGTTCACGAGTCTCTTCAAAATAAAAACATTAAAATAAAGAACGATCAATAAAACTCAAACGATGGGGGGAAAGCATTTCGTATTCCAATGAAGCATCGCTTGCTCTTTTAATTTAGTTCCTTGACTACAAGGAAGTTAAAACTCAGTAGTTTTCAAGATACTTGCGAATAATTAGGCCAGTATTTGCTTGCTGCACGTTGAAGAAAAGATTAAGTCAGTGTAGTGCTGTCAGTGCTGTCACATTTTGAGAGAAAAATCGGAATTTTTGCAGTCTATTATTTAACAATTTGTTCTCTAAATATTAACCATTCTGGTTACTGCACAGTATAGGAACCATCTAAGATCTAAGGGTGAAATTTGTAACCTTTCCACTTTTTCAGTGTATACTTAAAAAACTTTTCAAGTCCAACAAAAACCATGTTTCTACCTATCGTGCGACTGAACTTTAGAGAGAACATCAGTAGCGCAACGAGAAATTCTTCATCTCTCTCTTTTCTCCATTAAGAAACGTATGTTAGACAATGATGGACAAGGGGATAAAACCCCCTCTTTCTGTCCTTTTCCTACTTGTACATTCAAATGGGAAATGAGAGAGATGGAAGAGATCCTGGTTGCGCCAGTGGAGAACATGATGACGAGACGAGATGAAACGATCGAGTTAGGGCGTAGCAAAGCTTTGTCATTAAAAATTACAGCAAAAGAAAAGTTTCTTCTTCTTTTTCTTTCAGCCCGGTGAAATCCAATCAGAGTTCAAATCGCATCAGAAGCATCAGGGTATCAGGATCCGCTCTTTATCGGATCCAAACTAAAACCGTCTAGAAAATAATGGGTCTGTTGCGAACTTTTCCTTTACCAGCGATTTTAATCATTGATTATAATATAAAATGATGTAAACGGACGCAACAAAAATTACTAAAATTTACCCTTCATTTCGAGAACAGCGAGCGAAAACCTATTTCTGATACCAACGCTCTGGATTTACAATAAATAGTATTATCAAAGACAGGTTTTATGACAACGTCGCTGGAAGAAGTTTAACTGATCTTGTCACGAAAGGACGTAAGTTTTGAATTTATTCGGCTTATGTATTCTGAATCTTTCTCACTCTCACGTGACTCCTCGTCAGCTCTTTGCCCAGTGGCGCCGATTCAGCGTTATTGCTTTGGGGGGGGGGGGACAAAGTCGGTGAAAAGTGATGATTTTTCTCTCTCTTCGGTTCACAAGAAATGAAGGGTTCACTTTCACACAGGAAATCACTTTCTGCTGCCAACTTCGCAACCCCTCCCCTCACCCAGCTAGCATTTTTCGTAACTTGCATGGCTTTTTGGGGGCAGAAAAGATTGAATGGTTAACCGAATTATACAACTTTATAAATAAAACGAATAAAATAAAAATAAAGAAAATATCAAATAATTTTATTTTCATAACTAAAACGGCCGCTACAGCGGCCTATTGTCTCGAATTTTCTGGTGCACTTAAGTGGCACCACTGACTCTGTCTCTTTCCTAAAGTTGAATTCGTATGTTTAGGACTGCGTTGATTACACTTTCCTCCCCGTTTCTTCAATGGGATAGCCATTCTAAAAACCTGCAGTAGGTATTCATTTCTGGCATTCATTAGTGATGACTGACGACTATATCTGCAGTGTGCACGGAAAAAGTCAAAACTCACTTATGCCGATCAGTTGCTCTATGCTATAGTTGATGGTCTATGCTAGCTTATGAATACAACAAATCGGAATAACAAAACTGTTAGTGAAACAAATCACGCAAAACAATTTTACGAACCTTTTAACGACCGACCGCCTCAAATGCTTTGCAGTTTTAGTGCCTACAATTTGTAGTGTATGCAAAAACATGTTCAACATGAAGGACACTTAAACGTAACTATTAACACAACCCAACACGCAGACGGCTTATTGTTATTCAAGCTCTAACGCTGACCGACTGACCCTCTCTCCTCCAACAGTTCTCGTCTACATACGCGTAATGAAGGTTTTTTTTTCATGGGCAGATCCAGCAATTTGCCATCTGAGGAATCTTCCCATTTGGAAGTATGAGAAACAACCGATTTTTACGGGGGCCATGGCTCTTTTAATAATCGATTGTTCCTAGTGTATTCGGGAAGAACATCCACAGTTGCCAAAATGCTGAATCCGTCATTGGATTTTTTGCGCCGAGAAAATTACCCTCATGTAGCTTCATAGCTTTGAGTTTTAAAAACCGGTACTTTCGGCATCTGACGCGCTGTAGAACCCAGCATCCAGCTGTGTCTATCGCGGCAGTATTTTGTTCCTCTTTCAAAAATAACGTATCAACCAAAAACTATAGAGTCTTATACCACTCTTGCTACTCAGCCATAGGCTGAAATAGGGGTGGGGGGCTTAGCCTCTCCTTGAGGTCCACCAAGCCCCCCCCCAGAAAATTTTAGAAACAAAATACGTCTAGCCATTTGGCCATGTGATTTGGCGCATATCCCTAAATTTCGGCTCTCATGGAGAATTTAAGGAGCAAAAAAAAAAAAAAAAAAAAAAAAAAAAAAAAAAAAAAAAAAAAAAAAAAAAAAAAATGCTTTCAAATACAGAATGTGCGATCCTCCAAAATTCGTCTGGATTGTAAGAGAAAATGGGTCATCAAGGAGCTCGATGAGTTATTAACCCTTCACAGACCAGGTTTGATCAAAAGAACGCCACTCTTCCGTTAATATAGGGAGGATAGTTAACTGTTCGTACTGGGGAGAGTTGGAATTGCCTATACGAAGAATTGAAGGCACCCGAACAACAACTTATCTTGTAAGTGTATACATCCTGAATCGCGTTTGTTCTGAAACATCATACTGGAGCAATGTGAAATAGACTACAGGAGAAAAACGAGTATACTCGGGCTTGGCCTATAAGGGGTTAAGGATTTGCCCCCTGGCTACCTGAAAAGACGCCACTGCTCAGCTCCCCCTGGAAAAATTCCTAGTTCCACCTATATGTACTCAGCTAGAGTAAACTAATGGAAAGGGGTGGAAGCCATGAAACGAGACGTCATAAACGGAAGAAGGGGGCGGAGGAGGAGGAAGAGGAGAATAATTTGACGGATGAAATCTCGAGATCATTTCCTGTCTCCAGAAGCGGATCAAGGAATGTGTCTTTCTCACCGCGTCCATTTGAACGCGCGCGCAGGTGTTGAAAAAGGCAGGAGCTTGGGGGTCAAAGTCACTCGATGACCCCGACCCTTAATCCTATAACTAACACATGTTTTCAAATGGAAGAAAGAGTGAGGAAGACAAGTCTCTGAAATCCACTTCTGCTATTCTCGGAGCGTCGCGGGTAGTATCCGTGTCACTTTAAGAGGCTTTAAAATGCGCGGAATGGCAACATTCGACCCGTGTTCGTGTACTTCTGGAGGATTTTACCTACGTTTAGCTTTGAAACGGGTTGTGTCATACCCAGCTCAATGGCACAATAGTAGAATGGCACAGTTACAGCAGCGAGGGTGGCCTACATTGTTGTGCTGGTTGCCGTACGTGCGCCGTACCTCGCCGGGGGACCATGTCATGATGATCAACGCACTTGACTCGTATAAAACCCAGCTTAGAGCTGCCGCTACGTCACGTCGCTTTAGTTCGTGGGTGGATGCTTAACCGTTGTCAGATTGACCGGGACAAATACTCCGACTCTTCCTTGAGTTTGAGTTTGTCTTTTGCATATATGGAAGGCGAAGAGTGCAATTCCAGTGATTTTCCTTCATTTAATTCGAAGTAAAATTAACGATGATTGTGGGAGCTATTGCTTTCAAAAAGGACAATGGGTCTGTTGCAAACTTTTGCTACAACGATTAAGAGTGTTTAGTCTAATGTAAAATCGCCTGAAAAGGCCATTGGTGGCATCGGAAAGTCATAAAATGCAATAATAAACTCACAAGAGGCGTTTAATGAAATCCAAGATGGCGGAGAAATATCGAGCAATTTGTATGCATGCATATTTCACCCTTTGACCTTAATTTTGCTCTCTATGATGGACCATGTTAAAGATTCTTCGCAGGTCTCTTTGGACGTAAAAATTAATGCTACAAACTTTTGCAATTTTTCCCCTTTCATTTTGAGTCAAAATCAATTGGAAAATCGTGTTTAAAAAAAATAAATTAAAAAAAAAAAAAATAGTCATGCAGTAAAGGGTTAAAACTAGAGAGCTCGTATTTTTATGAGAAATTTGTTTTGTTTCAACAAGTGATAAAAATCAACCCATTGTGTTAACAACCGTACCTGTGCAGCTTGTTCGCTATTTGTGTGATGTATAAAAAGAGAGGCGAACTGTCACTCCTCCTTGTCTCCCTTCCCCTCCCCCCTCACTCTTCCCCCTCCCCCTTCTCCCATTACTCCCCTTCCCAAACCGCCCCCTCCTCTTCCCGCCAACCTCCCGCCCTCACTTTTTAATCGCTCCTGCATTGTTCATGTATCTTTTACAATTATACATACACACTCATTGTAAAGCGCTCACGTTCGCTTTTGTTAAGGGAATGGCGGGGGGAGGGGAGGAAATGGAGCGAGGAGAGAGGGAGAGAGAGAGAGAGAGGGAGAGAGAGAGAGGGAGAGAGAGAGAGAATAAGAGAGAGAGGGAGTTTGAGAGTGAGGGGGGGAGGGTGAGAAAGAGAGAGAGAGAGGAGTTTGAGAGAGAGGAGTTTGAGAGAGAGAGAGAGAGAGAGAGAGAGAGAGAGAGAGAGAGAGAGAGAGAGAGAGAGAGAGAGAGAGAGAGAGAGAGAGAAGAGGAGGGAGAGAGAGAGAGAGGGGGGAGAGTGAGAGAGAGAGAGGAGGGAGAGAGAGGAGGGAGAGAGAGGAGGGAGAGAGAGAGAGAGAGAGAGAAAAGAGAGAGAGAGAGAGAGAGAGAGAGAGAGAGAGAGTCTGGACTCCGGGATTCTGGAACTTCGGTGCCAGGACTGTCAGGAGTGCCAGGACTCGACTCTGGGTCTGGCGGCGAGAGTTCGTCTCGCGCGTTGTCACGGATTTGTGCGTTAATTGAAAACGCTCGCCCGCGCGTTCGCTTGAGTCCGCTGTCTCGCTCACTCTCTTATTCGCCGAAGAGCACACGGCTCACGTGAGAACTACCACCCCCTCCTTTCTCAACTTCCTCCTTTGACTCCATCCCCCTCCTCCAACTTCCGGCTCATCCCTGCTCATCCTTCCTTTGTTTTTGTTTTTTTTTTTATGTTTTTTTTTTTGTTTTTTTTTTTTGTTTTTTTGTTTTTTTTTTTTTATCCACCCTAGCTTCTGTTATTCTTCACTACCTCTAAATGATCCTTCCCATTTCCTCTCAACTTTATCTCGTCAGCGGTTTTTGTTTTAAAAAAATATATATATTAATTTTTCCCGCACAAAATTTTTATTCGATAGCATTCATATCTCTTTTTTACGTTCGTATGATTTCCGTTTCGTTTATAATAAATCGTTCCAACAAATTCATTATCCGATTATCCTTTGTTACCGGCACAATTCCGATGGTTTTACCGTTGAAACTAACTGTATTATTGTCTAACGACCATATTATTGTCTAACACGCCTTTTAAAACTCGTAAAGGTCAATTAAGAGTAGAAATACGTGTGATGCTGGCGAGCAACTCCTACTATAATAACTTATAGTGGTTTCGGGTGAAAGCACACCGAAGGACTAAAATTAAAAATTTCATACTACACGTACTGATTTATCAGGAAAGCAAAAATAGTTATAGTTATTATGCATATAGCATGGGTTTCAAAAGAAATAAGAGCAAGGCTTGATTTATTTAAGAAGGGATTTTGTTGTTGATGTACGGGGGTTGTTCAACTTATAAGTTTCCTTATTTTTTATCTCTAGCCCTATTGGTGATAAAAAATACCTTTTATTCTTGAATTATTCCATTTTTACGACTAGTCCACATAATCTCCTTCCAGATTGATACATTTTCCGCAGCGTTGAACCAGCTTTGCAATACCCTTAGCGAAAAATTCTCAGTCTAAGGACTTAAAAAAAGTCATCACGGTCTCTTTCAGGTGGTCATCTGACTAGAACTTGACGCCTCCAATTCTTCTTGAGCTCCGGGAAAAGGTGGTCATCTGAAGGGGCAAGGTCCGGAATATAGGAAGCATGTGACAAAATATCCCAGCCAAACTTTTCAATCAAGGCAACAGTTTCGGCGGCAGTGTGCGAGCGAGCATTATCGTGGAAAAGCTTGATTCCTCTCGAGAGTTTTCCTCGACGCTTGTTCTAGATTGCTCTCCTCAATTTATTGAGTATTTCGCGATATTTGTCACCATTTATGGTTGTGACTTGTTCCATAAACTCTACTAACAAAATTCCTCGATTGTCCCAAAAAACTCTCGCCATCACTTTTTTGTCCGAGATTGCTTGAATTTCACAGGAGGCGAATACTTTTGGCTGAAAAAGTTGGCGGGAAATTTTTCGACACGAGTGTAGAAATATAGCTTTTTCTCCTGCACAAATTGCTTAAATTTCAAAAACAAAATGACCGTTGGAATTTGACAAATTTAACCGTATAAATAAAATGTTTCTACCACCAACAGGGCCAGAAATAAAAAATAGGGAAACTTATAGGTTGAACGACCCTCGTATGTATACTTGTGACCTTGTAGCATATCTTACGAGATATTCTTGAGCCGTCAGATTCTCGCTGTACCTACACCTCTGAATCACGGAAAATCACAAATTTCGGCCCATTCAAATTGAAGGCATTCTAATGCGCTGTGTACGATAAATCCTACTTTCTATCTCTTTTCAATCGGTCGCAACATTAGATGGGAAAGTCGTGCAGAGTTTCCATTCAATTCATTCATCTCATTTTTAAACGCCTTCTTTACAATGTGCTTCACTGATCATTAATTTTTTTTCCTGCCGCCCCTATACATACACATACTTACAGTCACAGTCACAGACATACATCAGATGACGCACTCACACCAAATTCATTGATGGTTGTTCATTGAAAATGAAGATTGTTCAGATCGCTCAAAATGAAAGTCCTCAATACGCACATTCAGGACCCGGTAGCTTTTTCATTCCTCGATTTACGACGATTCTTATAGTTGTCTCACGTAGGTCTTCCGATATAAATTGCTCTGGATCTATTTCAAATAATATCACCTCTGTATAGCTCAAAGGAGAGTGAGTTTAGAGGAAATATTTTTTCCGCACAAAAATATTGGTACTTGTGCACTTCAAGACCCCGAGGAGACCTTTCAATTTCCTTATTAGAGGTACGAGTTTTTAATGTAGTGTTTATCCAACACAAACAAAACATTCCCAAGGTTGACTTTTCGGAGTCGATCAACAGGATCAATATTTTGACCAAAATGTCATATATTTTACCTTGAGCTCTACAGATTTCAATGTTGCCAGATTTAGAGTTGAGCCCTCTTAAAAAATCTATGATTTCTGTTCCAATTTTCCATGTGGTATATTTCCATGTGAATTACATTGATGTTCGTGTTTTTTAACAGATTTGTTTAAAACGTATTTTAACGTTGGACCAGGGCCCAAGGGACTTTTTTTTTCTAAAGAAAGCTACTTATATATTTTGCATAGATCAAAATGTAAAGTGCACAGTTGAAAGCCATAAATCCAGGGGCACCGGTGGGTGGGGGACAAACGGGACAGCCCCCCCCCCCCTACCCCATGGAATTTGGAAAATACCGATCTAACGTCCATTCTTCCTGAAATGTATTAAAATAAAACGAAAATCACGCCCCCCTTCAATTAAGTCTTGTGGTTTTGCTCTTTGTCCTTCGAAAATTTTCTGCCGGCGCACTATGGTCTAAGATCGTCAGAAAGTGGGTCAGACCAAAGATTACTTATACATACAGATATGGCATTATAGCCATCTCGCCCGTGTTAAGTGAAAAATGGATAAAACGACGGCCGTGATACAACAGGGCATACAGAGGGGATCGTAAAGATTACAGAATTCTGGTTCGAAAAGATCACACGTTTCCCGCATTTTTCCTGTGTTTGTTCGCGGAACCAGAACAAACACGGAACGTGGAACATGGAACAGTTTTGTAACAGAAAAACATAGAAAATGTAATATATTCTCTGTAATCTTTATGATTCCCTCTGTATGCCCGGTTGTATCACGGCTGGAGTCAACTTAACAAAATTCGGGCTTATGACATATCTGTATGTATAAGTAATCTTTGGGTCAAACATCAGAAAACTACTTTCTCGTCAATTAATCATCTATAAAAATTTCTAAGACCAAGTTTAATCACAGAGAACACTTTTAGCAAGTTATGTAGACCTACAGAAGTTACTGAAAAGTTTTAAATGCAGCTGAAAAGGTCGAAAACGATGATTTTTGCTGTCGTCATTCTCTGATTTTTTGCCGCTTTTTTTTTTTCGATTTCAGACCAAAGTGAGGCGCCCGGCCATATGAAAGCCATGCGGCAACACTGACTGGGTTCATGAAATTGCGACTGTAACTTACTTGCATCTCATGCGGTGAAAATAGCTATCTTCGCTTGACCGTGGCATCGGTTCGAAGGATTTGAAAAACGGATCCTTGATGTTGTTGTTGTGTCGGTAGCATTGAAAACATTCCACGGTGCACACGAAGTGTAAGCGGAAGTTACCGGTTCAAAGACAAAGACGATCGCTCTGGCGGCCTTTCTCACCATTCTCTTCGTGGAGATGGACTTTGGTCAAGGGCGGGCGGGGGGATCGGAATGCGAGGAATTGGTCCTTGCTCCTGCATTGTGGGTTGCCTGAGTCTCTGATGAAGGCGTTGGCGTTGATGTTGGCGACGTCGCTATCGATGCTACGGTCGAGTGCCTTTGTTGCTCGGACCGCGAGTCATCGGCTAGGCCGTGACCGACGCTCAGTTTGCTTCCGTCCAACTGCTCGAAAAGTCCACCGGGGCCCTCGATTTGTTCGACTGGAACTAAGGCTATGTATTGGGTCCCGTGGATATTGTAGCGTCCTGAAACAGCAATTGCACATCATCCTTAGAGTGATACTTTCTATCCTAGTATAGTATAGACTGTAATAAAGTTAATTTAAAATAATCGATAGTTACACAGAGAAAAGTACTTCGGTAAAATTTGATCACCGAAGTTTTCGGTTAGAGGAACCGAAAGGTTCGGTCCTGATACCGAATGCTTCATTAGTAATACTGAGTATTAGGTAGGGGCGGAATTTGGGTTTTTCTTCCCGATTTCTTCGGTATTTACGACCGAACATTTCGATTTATTCAACCGAAAATTTCGGTGATCAAAATAAGTCGAATCTTCAGTTCCAACAACCGAAGCATTTTTCTCTGTGTATTATTGCGAGACAGATTCAAAACAGATGTAATGAGGAAAACGTGAAAAAGGCGTATGAAGTTGCCGTGAGTTTGCCAAGTTTTGACGTATCTTTTTTACGTGAAATAGTGGTTTTTTATCTTAAAAAAAGAAAAAACATAAAAAACCGTATTTTTGTAATTACGGAAGCTCTCATTCTATATGCATGTATTGCTTCAGCCACTTTTTGTCCTGCGATTTGTGCTGTCAACCATACTTAGATGATTTCAACATTGATCCGAATTAAAAAGAAATAATTAACAGATAAAGCGGAAAATAATCATATTGATCCCTATACTAAAAATGGCAGGTTGACATCAGTGGACATGATGTCAACTGATGTTCACTGGCCATTTTAAGCAGGGATCTTCCATTTTTAACTCAAATCGACCCAAAAAATTATCTATACAGGGTGTGAGGAAAGTCTCCCCCCCCTGTCTAACTTTTGAACGGTTGAAGATAAAAGAACGAAACTTGGGGGATGTTTATAACTTAATGGGAACTACTTTTTGGCGTATCCAAAATTTCCGGGGGGCGCCCCTAAGGGGGGGTTTCGCCCCCTAACTCAAAATTTTCAAATGGCAACCCCTATCTTGTGATACCTCATTTTAAAGGGCATAAAATTCTAAGACTTTTGGCGCAAACCGGAAGTCGATATCGTTTTCCGTAATCGATATATCGATAGTCAAAGTTCGATTTTGACCCATTTTCAAAAAATCAGAACTTCCATTTGAAATGTCGGAATTTAAAAGACTAAGTGTCAAAAATACTCTAAAAAGCAAGTACTTTTCAGAAAAAAATACAGTTTTGATATTAGTCTAGTCTTAGAGCCCCCAAAAATTTTTTAAAAAAAATGACCCCTCGGGGGGGCTATCTAAAAAATTTCGAGCCGCGACCCCCTATCGAGTGATACATCGCTTGAAAGGGCAACAAAACTGAGCATTTTGGCGCAAACCGCAGGTCGATATCTTTTTTGGGTTTTCGAGATATCGAATGACAAAGTTGCATTTGCCAATGGGTAAAAATGCAACTTTGTCATTCGATATCTCGAAAACCAAAAAAGATATCGACCTGCGGTTTGCGCCAAAATGCTCAGTTTTGTGTGCCCTTTCAAGCGATGTATCACTCGATAGGGGTCGCGGCTCAGAATTTTTGAGATAGCCCCCCCGAGGGGTCATTTTTTTTAAAAATTTTTTTGGGGGGTCTAAAACTAGACTAATATCAAAACTGTATTTTTTTTTGAAAAGTACTTGCTTTTTAGAGTATTTTTGACACTTAGTCTTTTAAATTCCGACATTTCAAATGGAAGTTCTGATTTTTTGAAAATGGGTCAAAATCGAACTTTGACTATCGAAAATCGATTACGGAAAACGATATCGACTTCCGGTTTGCGCCAAAGTCTTAGAATTTTATGCCCTTTAAAATGAGGTATCACAAGATAGGGGTTGCCATTTTAAAATTTTGAGTTAGGGGGCGAAACCCCCCCCTTTGGGGGGCCCCCGGAAATTTTGGATACGCCAAAAAGTAGTTCCCATTAAGTTATAAACATCCCCCCAAATTTCGTTTTTTTATCTTCAACCGTTCAAAAGTTAGACAGGGGGGGGGGGAGACTTTCCTCACACCCTGTATAGCCATTTTTGGATCCCGATATGCCTCACTTCAATTAAAGTGATTTTACAAATTCAACATTTTCTCAGTGCAGAGCCAGGTTTCCGAAAATCCTTAGAATCTTCTTATATTATATACAAGATTATAGATTATAGATATAGATTATTGTACATAATATATTCTTATTCAGTTATATTAAATTGAATGGGACGGTTGCAAGGTATCCGAAATGTGTTCTCTCTTTTCACTTAAAGAAAATTAAATTAGTTGATGAGCTGAGAAGAGAGGTGCGCCGTTAGAGATCTGCCCTTGTAAAGTTGCAAAAAATTGCTTGAGTTAAGACGGACATTGCCATGTATTTTTAGCCAAAATTGCATCTTCAAAAGTATGAATATTAGTTTCTAACCAATGCCACCCTTAATTGTTTTCAGCTCTTATAAGAACTTCCATTTGATTATTAAAAATCTTCAACATTTTGACCGTTGCAACTGCCCCATTAGGCTATACGCCAGTGACACGCAGCGTGCTATTTGCTAACGTTGCATTTCATCCCTTAAAACCCACGAAAAAGATCGAGCTCTTGGGTGTTCGGTGAACACCATCGCATTACATGGGTTTCTATCAGTGGCGTAGCGTGCAATTTGGCAACGTTGTATTGTGTCCATTTAAACCCATGCAAAGGATCGAATGCGAAGGTGTTCACCGAACACCCAATAGTTCGATCTTTTGAATGGAATAAAATGGACACATTACATTGTTGCCAAAGTGCCCGCTACGCCACTGGTTTCTATGAGAAAATCCACGTTGCGAAATTGCACGCTACGCCACTACTGTGCGCTTAAATCAGAGCTGCCGATTTGCGTAGATTTAATGACATTTTGAAATTCACCGAAGATTCCACCGGTTGAGAAAAGATTACATAGTTCAGTTCAATGTATGACTGTAATGCACGAAAATACTCTGATCTGTAATCTTTTCTCAATCGGTGGAAACGCCGTTAATTAATTAAAATATACCGGTTGAGAAAAGAGAAAAGACGCTAGTGTTTTCGTGCATTACAGTCATACACTGAACTAAACTCTGTAATCTTTTCTCAACCGGTGGAATCTTCGGTGAATTTCAAAATGCCATTAAATCTACGCAAATCGGCAGCTTTGGCTTAAATATACGGATGCTTACCACCATGTTGCTTCAAGCTGGAGGCGGCCACAGCGAACGTCTGGAATTTCTTATTTGGTGGGAACTGTCCGGCGTTGGTTGATAAGAGCACAGGGATAAAGACGGCGGCCGTGACAACAACGCAAACTAGAATTGCCAAAATGATCCAAACGGACATCGATTTACGACGAGATCGCCTCTCTATGCTACCCCTACTCCGTCTTCGATGGGTTGAGCACGCCACGAAACTCCTACCCCGGGTAGGTGCAGGGGTGATCCCCCGGGATGCCACCCCCGACCCTGAACACGCTCCTTCCTCATCCTGAGGCAGGATCGTGTATTCAAGCACGTTTTCTCCGTGGCGAATCGTTTTGAACATATTCCGTTCAAAAATCAGTAAGATTTTTGGCGACTTTGATGGTTTTTAGCAATTCAAATCAATGCAAGACCGGGCTCATCTTATGGTTGATTTATTTTTGCTTTGGTCGTTTGAACTGAACTATTGGACTTGATGTTTAAAAATTCGGTGACTTCGAAAAGATTCCAATCACTTAAAATAATTAAAACGAAAAATTTTTATATAAAAAAAATAAATAACAATCAAACCGTCTAATTTTTAGAAATTTTGAGAGAGATTGACCAATGCGGCAGTTTGATTGAATATATCATAGTTCATTCTCAACTGATTCAGGTTCCATGAATCGTAAAAATAGCCGGCCGCTTAAACATTTTGGTTCTGTTTGTTGGCAGCTCGGATCAATTTATAATAAACTCATTCATCTTAGAACTTGTTGCTTCAACATTTTCACGTCCAGAGATAATGCCCGCTGTTAAATCGGTCGTTTGAACATTTTCGGGATCACATAGTTCAACATAAAATTGGCCGGATGAACGTTTTTTGAGGTAGGTTTCGTTGGAGAGACATCTCTCATTGGAGCAGAAATAGAAGAATCTCTCGTCACGAGGAACTACGTCCTAACCTCGAAAGCACTGTACGGCGTACACTAGGCATTGAACAAAAACTACCTCTATGAGGATTTTATACTCCACAAAGGTGAATTTCACTTGCCTCGTGATAATATGGACAAGACTTGTTCTTTCTATCTACAAAAAAGGGTCCATAAAAATCAATTAAATATCGAAAGCACTGCTAAGATGAAACGAAATCTTACGGGCCCCTAATCACCAGCCAAAAAATCAAAAATACTTAGACTGAGATAGATACTGTACAGATACTCATACATGACTCAGAAATTGTGTAAATTTGCATGATGAAGGGAATTAAATTAAATTTAAAAAAAATCGTCTTGAATGCGAATATTGAATATTTATCCACGAAGCGGTGACGTTTTCAAAGTTGAGATCGTAAAAAAAAACACTTTCAAGAAACTGCTTCGAAGAGCTGTCCAAGCTTAAAATCTCGCGCACCAAAAACAAAAGAGAAAAACGCTCGCGTTTTTCATCGTCTAAGTTCAGTCAGGTCGACGGAAAGAGCATTCCAGTCGGAAATTCAACCAGGCGGAACTTCGAGAGAGTTGTGCGGTCCGAGTTTTGGTGGCGCGAAAATCCAGTTTTTGTGCGAGTCCGTTTGGGCCCGGAAATTGTGGTCGGGGGCGAGTCAGATGGACCTCGGGAGCGAGGATGCCTCCCGCAAACCCTGTAAAAAAAAAAAAAGAAAAGACAAAAAAAAAACAGTTTAGCAAAATAATTAAACTTTGCGAGCCAAGAGTAGGACAGAAAACAGAACGCAAGAGAACAGAGAACGTATAAACTAAACACTGACAATAACATTCAAAGGCTAACAAAAACAACAAAGATTTGGTGTTGTGCGCGAATGCTTGGAACGGTAAGGTGGGGGGGGATGGGACGCGCGGCGCTCGATGGGGTCAAATAGAGTCCCTCTGGTTGAAGAAAAGTTGTTTCGAGAGAAGGATATCTCGCTTCGTGTAATTTGAAAAGAGGCGACGGCACGAACAAATTCGAAGGTTAAAGTTCGATGACGGAGGACTGGCGGATTTGCCGGCATTCCAGTTCGCGTTCCGTAAATTCCTCTGTTCCTATGTTCCCTCTCTACCAATCAACTTAGTTTGTGGAGCCTCCAATTTTTTCGTCTCTTTTTTTCACCTTCGTGTGGAGGCCTGAAAACAGCGCAATCAATCAGAGCTTGTTGAGTAGATGGCGATACTTCTCGCTTACAACTTTCCTTTAAGGGACTCTAGGGTAAAATAGGGAAGTAATGGTCACTTCGAAGATCTAGTCGTTATCACAGATGCTGTTCCATCGGTTTTCTACGCAACGTAGGACTTTTTTATTGGCCTCGGACATCAAAATAGACCATTTCAAAGAGGCGTCACCGAGGTTCATGGGTGAGTCAAAATTGGGGTTCAGAGGAGATAAACTATGAATAAATATAGCAATTAATAATTTAAACTAAATTTTTCTTTATTGTATTCGATCTATTGAGATATTTTTTTGAAAATTACGCGACAAAATTAACCGCATATCCTCTGAGATGGGTGACTTTTACCCGTTCTCCAAAGTCACATTTTGTTTGTTCTTATTTTTCCGACTCTGGGTTTTTACAGATAAAGTAGGGTCGCGAATGTCACGCAAAAGTCATCCGCATTTTGGAGCTAAGTTTTTGAAGTGAAAGTTCAGACCTATTATAATGGTGTGAATGAAATTTGTTCCCTCCAACATCAGCACGTATTTTACGTCGAAGAAAAAAATAGCTATAATTCTAAACTAAAAAATCGACAATTTTTCACTAGTGGCTTTTGGGGGTCATAGTTTGGAGGAAGGGTTTGAAAAAGGTGATCTTTCATCAATTTTGGTCGATCAAGGGCTAATTTTTTTTTTGCGAAACTGTGTTCGTATTTTTAAATCGGTATTTGTGTCCAAAGTATGGTAGTAGGTTCTTTAATTATTTGCTTTTCACAAAAGTAAACAAAAAACCATAAGCAATTTTCTCAGTTTATGAACCCATGCAAAAAACTCAAATCTGTGAGTGTTTACTGAACGGCTGCAAGATTGATATATTTTATGAGTTTCAAAGGAGAAAACACAGTGTTCCCATGAATTGCTCGCAACGCCACCGATCAAAATTATGAGTAAATCGCGCATTAAAAGTAACATACTTCTTGGACACGTAATGTTTATTATTTTGTTCTTCTCCTGTCTCCAGTGGAAAGCATCCCGCTGCACAAACCTCATAAAAATAGACCAACGCTTCATTATTTTTAAAAAAAAAAATTCTTCCCAAGAAAATAATGATATGCCGTCCCTAAATGGCTCGCTGAAATATACGACCACTCGGTGTTCTTGGAAAAAGGACCTATTGCGCTCCAAACGTCCTTTTTCCATAGAGATATACGATACTCTACGTCTTTAAGCTATGAAGTTCCATTTCACGGTCTCACAAATCGTAAGACCGTTAGACCGTATTACCGTAAGACCGTAAAACCGTAAGACCGTAAGACCCCAATACCGTAATAACCATAAGAATGTAAGACCGTAAGACCGTAACACCGCAAGACCATAACACCGTAATACCGTTAGACCGCAAGACCCCAAGACCGTAATACACAGAAAGAAAAAAAATGTTTTAGATTTAAAAAGAAATATTTTTGAATTATATGACAAAAAGACGTATTTTAAACTTGAAACTAAGTTTTTTTTTTCAAATTAAAAAACTTTTCACAAGATCAAAATACCGAATTTTCGTATTAAAAACAATTATTTTCAATTTAAATACACTTATTTTCAATTAAAAAACAATGATTTTTACTTTAAAAACAATAAATTTCAGTTTAAAAGTATACCTACGTCTTATGGTCATATAATTCAAAAATATTTCTTTTAAAGTCTAAAACACCCCCCCCCCCCGTGTATCGCAAGAATGTAAGACCGTAACACCGCAAGACTCCAAGACCGTGCGACCACACGGTGTACTTGGAAAAAGTACCTATTGAGCTCCAAAGGCCCTTTCCCTAGCGATACGATACACTCTACGTCTTTAAGCTATGAAGTTCCATTACACTGTGCGATTGGAACGAACGGGGTAAATGGATGATTTTTGAGAGCGGGAGGGAAGAGGAGGGTAGGAGGTGGTTAGGGGGGGTAAGGGGTGAGAAATATTATTTATGCAAACATATGACGTGAGCTCTATCGATGTGGGGTTTACGGTTGATTGGACGCCCATTGACCGGATTCGCGAGGCAAACTAATACCGTGGTTTTTATTTCATTCCTTTTGTTTCTTGTTTTTTGTTTACACAAGCAAGCGACGAGTCTTGTCCGCCATTCAATTGTTCACCGTTTGCAAATTGAATTTTCAACTTTCCAATAACATCGCACGCACTCGCGCGACCCAACGCGCACCACTCGGGCACTCGTCCATTGAAATTGAAACAAGGGTAATATGCGCGGGTAATCTTTTACATCACTCGATCTCGTATTACATTCAATTTGCTCAAGTATGAGAATTCTGCTTCACACTACTAGAAAGGACGTACAGATAGCTTATTGGTGGGAAAGGGAGAAAAGATTAACATATTGATGCTGACCGAAAAACTGGACTAGAGATCGTTTAAAAAGTGGTAACGGAGCAGCTCATCCATAATCTTCGGCAATTTTTCACATTTCATCCCGCCATATCAAAACAAAACTTATGTTATTTATGATTTTGACAAAGCGATTTTAAATAAATCACTCATATGAATGGAAAACCAAATTGGGTTGTTGCAAAATTTTGCTACAGGGGATTTAAGATCGATTCAGGTGTAAAACCTGCAAACACATAACAATGCGGTCGAACTAAGAACTTAAGAAATCCATTCTTGAACTCCTAAAATGCTTTTAAACATCCGATCGTTATGACGGTGTTGGGCACTAAACATATGCGGACCGTATAAGGGGCTAGGGGGAGGGGGGCTATAGTCCCCACTTTTTTGGGCGGAGGGGCTAAAAATCGGGAAAAAGTCATCGCTTGAGACTTGAGAAGCAAAACAAAAAAAAAAACAAAAAAAGTCATTACTTTTTAGCCTCCCCCCCCCTCCCACTTTTTTTGGTCACGGTCCGCCTATGGCACTAAAAATGGGGTTTAAAATTTGTCACGATTTCTTTGCTGCGGGAAGGAAGATTCACGGAGAAACTACAGTCACCAGAGTGATGATTCAAAGCCAAGCATGGGTATGGCCACCTTTGGGTCACTTACCTTAGTGCAAATCACTATTTTAATTTCTTTAAGTATTTTTGTTTATATTATTGTTGTATTTTTCTTTTTATTTTTCTTTTTATTTTTCTTCTGATTTTTCTTTTTTCTTTTTTTAAGTACTGAAGCCTAAGTAATCTTTACCAGTATCATCGACCGACGGCCGACGCACCATACTTATAAGTAGGTACGAAGTCGCCAAGCCTTAATAGTTGAATGTAAAACGAAAGATACTGTCACATGGGACTGGGTCAGATTTTCAAGGTAAAATGTATTTTAAATCTGCCAAGAGAATAGATCATGCGTTTTCAATGGAGCTCTTGCAAGGTTTTGCTGTAGACAAATGGCCTATAAACTCTGATGTAAAATGCTGCGAAAATAACGATGAGACCATTAAAAAAGTCTAAAACTCACTCCTAGCAGAGAAAACTTAACGTGAAACTTCGGGTGACGGCACACTTGCATGTATGCACCAACCTTGGATTCGGACCCCAAACAAAAGAATAGGACATGAAATCAAGTGCCTCTTCTTCGTTTATCACGCAACGTAGAACTTTTCTGTAAAGTTATCACCGTGCTCCTAGTGACAAAATGTGTATAAAGAGACCTTTAGTTCCTTCAAATTCACTTTTTGAAAGCAAATTCATTCATCTCATTGTTCAAATTCGTAGGTTACGTCCTTTTGTTTGGGGTCCGAATCCAAGGCTGGTGCATACATGCAAGGGTGGTCACCCGAAATTTCAAGTTAAGTTTTCTCTGAGAGGAGTGAGTTTTAGACTTTTTTTTAATGGTCTCATCGTTATTTTCGTAGCATTTTACATTGGAATAGATACTCCATTTGCCTACAGCAAAACCGTGCAAGAGCTCCATTGCATTATCTACATTGAACGCACTCATAATCAAATACAATGAAGCGCAACAATGAGTTTCTACATGAACAGTTGTTTCCAGGTTTCTGTTGATACCAGTTCCGTTCAAATCTACATTAATTCACACTTACAGCCTTTGCAAGAGCTCTTTATTACGAAGCAGCGAGCTCTACGAATCTTTGCCCCACAGTATTTCATAATTTTATCAGTTTCTCGTGCGTCAATGAATGCGACTTTAATTAAATAAAACTTAGCAACTGAGCGAGTTCCTTTGAAGATTAGAAATCTTCTTTTCAAGCTAACTTTTTCATGAACTTTCTAAAAAATCAAGGCTAATTTTCAGATGCTCGCTCAAAAAAATTAATATTTTCGATGCAGCTTTTTACTGATTACTACCCTGCAAGCAAAGCTAAAAGTATGCCAGGGCGGTATTTATAAAATGGCGTAGATCGGATGTTCATAGTGTTCTGCCCAGTGTTGCCAGATCG
This sequence comes from Trialeurodes vaporariorum, assembly GCA_011764245.1. Classification (NCBI taxonomy): domain Eukaryota; kingdom Metazoa; phylum Arthropoda; class Insecta; order Hemiptera; family Aleyrodidae; genus Trialeurodes; species Trialeurodes vaporariorum. The sequence continues at coordinate 81,782,694 of VMOF01000111.1, read as the reverse complement.
AGGGTAAAAAACCGTATCGTGTCCATTTAAATCAATGTAAAGTGTACGGCTTTTTCGACCCAATCTGGCAACATTGGTTCTGGCACGATCTTTTTATTGGGTTGTTTCCAGTGGTGCCGTTTTGCGGTTACTTAATAGCACTCGATACTCCATCTGGGAATCTATCGGTTGAAGAAAATAATTCATTTATCAGCGAACAAGTCAAAAGGCTAATAATAATACACTCTAAAAATTAATCTTGCTTCAACCGGTTGAGTCACCGATGGGTTATAGAATTCTATTAAATATCCGCAAAACGGTAGCATTAGTTGTTTTATATAACTATGCGAATGTAGTTACGCACAAAATCCCTCTTTATAGGACACTGTCAGAAGTGGCTCAAGAACAATCGATTGTCGTTTCGCGCCCATTTCGTCGATGTTTAAACAAAGAGGCGTAACTCGATACAACGCTCTAAAATCTTTCAATACTGTTTCATTCCTAACGGGTATAATGCACTTCCTCCTAATTTTGTGTAGGTATACTCTGGAAAATCTCATCCAAAATTTCATGAATATTGCCTGCGTGGTTCACTGAGGAAAGATACTGTGACAGGAGATTTAGAAAAGTTTGAGTGAATTACGCATCTTTGTTAAAACAACGACGATTTGAACACATGCAAAAGTATCGATTATATCTAGTGGTTCGTGCTGAGAACTCTTTAGGATCAATTATTTTATATGGGTTTTTATAGGAAAAGATACATCGAAATGTATGAGCCGCCACTGTCAAAAAAGCACCAACAGTGCCTGACTCCAGTTTTTCAAAAGTAAGTACAAATGGGTTGATTTGATTCAGTGATTACACTAACCTCTGACGAATAAAATTAGTGAAAACTCGAATTAACAGTTTTTATAGTAATCGACAGAATCTCGTTGTTGTGGCAAAAGGTATGAGAAGTTCGCTTCAAATTCACCGAGCGTCGCGTCATTTAGAGCGTCTCGTGTAGCGTTGAATAGATAACTGTTCGTGCTCAACGGTCGTGGTTTTGCATACACCACGATTTGAAGGCGCTTCTTATTGTAAAGCGATCGCAACGCAACAGAACGGTGACGGTGATGATGTCGGTGCTCTTTGAGCCAACAACTTTGCATCATCATTTTCTTCGATTAGAATAATCAGCATGTTGCAGGTATAAATTTTCATCATATTAATTTCACAATATCACAGACGTTTTTTAAAAACATAAATGCTGAGTAATGGGTCTGTTGCGTACTTTTGCTACATCAATATGATTCATTGTTTCTAACTTAAAATTCGGCGAAAATAACGATGCTCACATTAAAAACTTTCAAAATCCACCCATTAACTCAGAAAATACCTTCCATTTTAAACAACCCGCGCTACACTAGACACTATATCACCGACTTATAACTACATAGATTGAACCATCTCGTTTATGTAAACATGAACAGAACTTACAAACATTGGAATGTTTCGTTTAGATGCGTACATTTCTTATATTATTTTGTAATCTTTGATAAACCGAGGAGACCAGACAGCAAATGCAGCCAATAGTTCATGTATTTAGAAGGGAATTCCATCATTTTGTAGTTACGATGTTGTTTACTTATGCACGGTGGTTCCGTCTGATGTGTAGTAGTACACCGGTGCAAATAGTGTCTAGTGTAGCGCGGGCTGTTTGAAATTGAAGTGATTTCCTGAGTTAATGAGTGGATTTTGGACGTTTTTAATGTGCGCATCGTTACTTTCGCCGAATTTTACATAAGAATCAAGGTTCCATATTGTTGTAGCAAAAGTATGCAATAGACCCATTAAACGACAATAAAAACTTAAACAAGGCCTTCGGGTCTTACAAAAGGACATTCTATATTTTATCCAAAACAAAACCGTTGATGTTCCAAGTAAAAAATCCTGTAATCTAATATTTTAATGTCAAGACATCTATCTAGGCAGAGTACTTGTATAGGTGGTGAATTTCACGTGCCGTATTAAATTTTGGGGCCTGGGAAAAAAGGCTCATAACGGAAATTGTAGTGGACCTGGAGCCCCTTCAAAACATTTGAATACAAATTGAATTTGCGGAAGGAGTGAATTGGTGCTGGTGAATCAGACAACTACTTATTGGAATATTGTTTTAATATAATTAAGATTTTATGGATTTTTATTCCACTTACTAGGCCAGCCTTTGAATGAAAACATTAAAGCAGTGAGGGCTTATAAAAAATTAGGTGTGGTCTTTTCTAGAAATCAGCTCCAGGAAATTATCAGAATTTCTAACCAAGGGCACATCTGATGTTTTATGAGCACTGAATGCATTAATAGCTCCGATTAAAGCAACTTTTCGCACTTGCACTAGCTTACCTACTTCCTACTACTTTTGCTCCAAATCGAGCTCTGCTTTACTCAAGTTGACTTAAACGGCTTAAATTGGAAGCATATGCGGACACTGGAAAATTCGCTACATTGCATACTATTATTTGGTGGGGATTTATCTCTCTAAACCCCCTCTTTCTCTCTCTATTAGTCTCTCTCTATCAGTCTCTCTCACCCTCTCTCTCCCTCTCTCTCTCTCTCTCTCTCTCTCTCTCTCTCTCTCTATCTCTCTTTCTCTCTCTTCCTCTTTCCTTTTCCCATTCTCTATATCTCTTTCTCCCTCTATTCCTCTTGTCCTCCATGGTTTAACTCACACAAATAACTCCTTCATTTCTCTCGCTCTCTCTCGCTTTCTCTCGCTCCTCCTGTCCGCGGAGTTGTGGCTATTGTGCAAGTGTGATTTGGTGAGGAAGTCGGTCGGTTTGGCCTCGGGCGCGGCTTTTAAGCTTTTGAGCGGATTTTAAGTGACTTTGCGATGGAACGCGAATGCCGATGGTCAAGGCACAGAGCGGTCAGAATTGCCATCTATGGGGAGAAATCCCAAGAGCCCCGGGATTTTGCTCTTTTAACACGTCAGGGCTATGGTTGGTGGAGTCTTATTAATGATCCAGAAGGAGTTAGAATTTTTTTTTTTTTTTTTTTTTTTTTTTTTTTTTTTTTTTAAATCTTTAAGACTGCGGCACAGCACGGTGTAAGACCGTTCGCTTGTCTTATTTTTAGTGCCCTCCTTCACCTACCCTGTAAGTTTCAACTTTCTAATAATTAGTTGCGATACATAGACACCTCCTTGTTGCGGTTTTGGACCTCCCCCCCTAAAAATATAAAAAATAAATACAAAAATAATACTTAATTCATGGATCAAAAACAAAACAGCATAATTTTCATTCGTGAAACTATCTCATGTTGTCAACGTGGGCAAGTATGTATTAATAACAACAAAATTACGCAAGTAGCCCGAAAATTAAATATGAAAGAGAACAAAACAGGATCAAACCTAAAATATCAATTAAAATAAAATAAAATGATTCGCTTTTGTCTTTGCTTGGTTGTGTGCTTGCCGAACTTTTTCGTTCAGTGCACTATGGTCTGGGAACCCAATTTTGTGGCCTTAAATCAGGGAATGACCAGATCTTCTTGAAACTTGGGGTACTTATGTTTTTTGGGTCGCTCACACGAATTTGAAAGAATTTTTTGCAAAAATTTCAAATCCAAGATGGCAGCAGCCAGAGGTGGCTCGTGAAATCTGGTAACTATGTTTTTTGCCATTTATTTTAATCACAATTCGATTCTTGGTGAAGCAACAGAGGATTTCTTCACCTTAAATCGATTATTTTACATTGGTTTGGATGGAAAAATGCGTTGTTGCCAAATGTCACGAGACGTGACTCTCTGAAGTCATACTTATCGGCGGCCATCTTTGATTTGGGAATTTTGAAAAACTAATATAAAAAATGAATCCAGCGACCCGAAAAACCCCCATTCGCCGAGTTTCAATGAATTTCATCAATTATTGGCGGAGCAACCAAATTTTTTGTAGAATCGAAAGTCGGCAAAACCCTATTTTTGGCCTAGATTTGAAGCTTTGTGCGGTCATAACTCTTGAACGAAACGTTTCTCGGCATCGCGGTTTGCGCCATCTGAAAGCTTATATAGAATCAGCTTTTTTCACAAAAGTTTTTTCTTCAGATTCCTTCATTGCACATATTTTTCAAACTCAAAAAACACATTTCGAAAACTTCAAAAATCAAAAAAATGGCAAAATAAGACTCAAATATTTTTTTAAACTAAACATTATAGCACATCAATCGAAAGATCTTTAAAATACGCATCTTTTGGCGCAAAGTTCACGTCAATATCTCTCATTTTTAATTTGCCTCATTCTCTATATAGTATCACTTCGGCGCCACATTTGAACTGATTTATCAAAAAAAAATCGATTTACTGATATTAAAGTGAAAATATCTTTTAAGTCTGCACCAGTCTGCAGCAGGTCTTTAATGATCTTAATAGAGGAGAGTGTGAAGAACATTTTGAGACTATATAGAGCTCTTCATGTATCTTCAATTTTTTTAAAACGTTACTTAAAGTTTTAGTCAAGTGTTTTTTTTCCCCCTCAGAGGTAGCGCATTTGAAGCTCAAAACCAAGGATAAGAAATAATAATAGGTTAATGACGCTACAGTAGGTGAATAAAACTTCTTTTTGGCTTCCAGATCCATGCTTGTTTGTTATTATTGTATTTTCCATGCCGCCACAGTAACACTTTAAACGTAAATGACACATCATCCAAGTTCACGGTTTGTTTACTTACCTTCGAGGTGCGTATGTTTGCGATGAGATAGCTGACCTGTAGAGCAATCAGATAAGATGATACTAGCCGTTCTAAGTACCTCAGATAGTGTAGATTACGATAACATTCACAGTGAAGATGTTTTCTGAAATTCATTTTTTCGATTTTAAGCCAAAAATACGGGTTTTCAAACCATAGTGCAGTGGCTGAGGAAGCCTCAAGACGTCCCATGCACAATCATTTTATTTTATTTTAATTGATATTTTATCTTTGATCCTCTTTTGTTCTCTTTCGTATGTATTAATCTAAGATAACCTCTCAGATCAACCTTTCCGAAATTATTCGTATGTTATTTTCATATTTTTTATGATGAGTGTAGATAGCAAATTTAAGGTTTGAATCGAATCAGCTGAATCATCTACATTTTGAGCCACCGATTTTGTAAGCAGCTTCAGTTTTCTCCTGGAAACTTGAATTCAGGTTCTAGTTCTCATTTTCCAGTAAATTGGAGGGGGGGTAGATGGTCAACGTTAGGAAATCGTAGGTAGTCAGTGACAATCGTGTTTCGAAAAGGATTCCGGCACTGAAAACGCTCTTCAGCGTCCCTTTTTGATTTTGAAAAAGTGGTCTTAAAATCCTTGTGACTCTATGTCAAAACTACCGTTTTGCGTATAATAATTAATGACATTTTTCAATTTATTGTTGATCCCCACCGGTTCAGAAAAGATTACACAGTACAGCTCAGTGTATGACTGTAATGCAAGGGCGTACTCGCATCTGTAATATTTTCTAAACCGGTGGAATCGTCGATGTTTTTAAAAGAAGCCTGCGGATATTATAATAAATGAACGACGTTTCCACCGATTGAGAAAACATTACAGATCAGAATATTTTCGTGCAGTACAGTCATGAACTGAACTGAACTCTGTAATAATTTATTTTCTTTCATGGAATCATCGGTGAATTGGAAAATGTCATTAATTATATTGGTACGCAAAACAGCAGCTCTGCTCTATGAATAAAGTTTATTTTGAGGGTACGAAAAAAATAATTATTATATAAGCGTAAAATTCTGCGTAGGTAATACATACTATATGTATATAGGGACTCTGGAACAGGATTTACTATCGGTTCAACTCTTGAATAGTACACAGAGACTCTACTTTTTTCCGTTGAAGATTTCCCGCAAAAATCTGGCAACATTGACGGCCGCCACTAAAGGCGAGACCGACCTCACGGTTGAAAATCCTTAAATTCATTGTATTGGTTAGCAGAAGGCAAAAGGCATAAGTCTCGCGTGATGCAAGCTAGTCGAGGCGGGTGCAAAGGGGCGCAAAGGCATTGCCATTGTATGAAATACGCTGAAATGAATTTCGCCTCCCTGCCTCACTCACATCTGACTCTTTCTGCGTCCGCCTTTGGATTTCTTTTCGAGTCGAGTAATTTAATAATAAGACACGCCGAAAAACCCCCTCGTTTGTGTCAGCGCACGGAGACCGCGGACTATTTCAAGTCGTGCTTTTGCTTCTATGTCTCTCGCCTTTCTCATTTGAGCAACTTCCATGACTTAGCGCAGCTCAGCGTTGTCAAATTGGTTGAATTCCGTTGCAAATTGGTTGAGATCATGGATGCCAAAAATGGGGCAAGCGGAGAAGCCCATCATCATTTTCGCCAATTAAATCTGAATTTTTTTGGCTCATATTTGGCAACAGCGGGACAGAAAGAATGGCACAACATGTACAGTTGACGAATTAAAGAATTTCAAACGACACCTTAGATTTTGGTTGAAGCAGACTGTACCTGCAATACATATAAAAATTAAATTAAACATTGCGGGTGGCCTACCCGGGCCATAATTTAAGGCGTTGTCTGACATTCTTTAATTCGCCAACTGTACGTATATATTTCATATATTCCATTCTTAGCCGTTTGAGTATCAAGCTCTTACATATTTGGTCACTTCAATCAGTTTTACACGGTTTCGTTTTCATTAACAATAAGTAAGATACCTATAAAGGAATCGTGAAATACTGGACGTGTCAAGAGAATGCGTCATTAAGCGCTCTCAATTGATAATGTAAGCAAAAACAGTTACAGTAGAGTAGAGTAGGAATATATAGAATATACAGGGTGACTATAAAAAATAGTCCCCACTCAGAAGTAAAGGGTCTAAATATCTCACAAGATATCTGGATATTGTTTTGGGATATTTCAGTTTTACGACATTCGGCAACGTCGGTACAGTTCCATTCTCTTACCACCCACTCCCTATACGCTACGCCTCCCCACCGTTTAGCAAACTCAGCTGTTTGATGGCTTTTGTTGAACATTGCAGGTTGTATCTACCTGCTTGAAGGCGCTGCGCCGCGCCGCGCCACTCTTGTAAGCGTACAACGCGTGTGTAATTGTGCTTGAACGTTGATGCTGATAGTTTTTCGCTCGGGTCGCGGTGACATTATTTTTCCTTCTTAGAATCTGGCTCGGAGCCAGAGGTCCCCGTCCTGAAACAACAATCGAGCCAGTTCGAAAACCATTGCGACCACTTCTGAGAAGAGTCAGAAATCTAGAATGCATTTCAGGACTATGACTCGGAATATGGCTGATAGCAGGGTCTTTCAGCTTCTCCAAGGTCGAGAATTGGTTCGAACGATTTGGCACAGACAATGAGATGTTCCGGTTAACTCAAAAATAAAGAGCGAGCTACGTCGTGAGACTTAAGACATGATGTTCGTATTCCCGTATATTTACCACAGTGCGCACTGCGCCGTGTAGGTTATTTTAACAAGAATTCTGTTTAATACTTACCGAAACGGAATCCACTTATTGTACGAGGGGCGTTCAACTTATAAGTTTCCCTATTTTTTTATCTCTGGCCCTGTTGGTGCTGGAAAAATTTCATTTATACGGTTAAATTTGCCAAATCCTCAGCTTTCCAACAGTATTTTTGTTTCTGAAATTTGAGCAATTTTTGTAGGAGAAAAAGCTATACTTCTACACCCGTGTCGAAAAAGTCCCCCGCCAACTTTTTCAGCAAAAAGTATTCGCGCCTGTTTTGAACAACAGCATTCGTCTGATTAGCGACGAAAGTGAGCCGTTATCGCTCCATACCTGTTGCAGCGCTCAATTTTTGTCGTGAAATCTTATCTAAGATGATCATGAGATGCATTATAATCACATATTGTCGGCAAAAGTATCGCACGTAAAGTTCCAGTCAGATGACCACCTGAAGGATACCGTGATGAATTTTTTCAAGTCCTTAGACCGAGAGTTTTTCGCCCAAGATATTGAAAAGCTGGTTCATCGCTGCGAAAATTTTATCAACCTGGAAGGAAATTATGTAGAGAAGTCGTAAAAATAGAATACTTCAAAAATAAAATGAATCTTTTATTTTAAAGTTTTGCGTTCTTCATTCCAAGTGTCAAAGTTAGTTTTTACTTCCCGCAACTCAGAAGTTGGCGGGGACTTTTTCGACACGGGTGTAGAAATATAGCTTTTTCTCCAACAAAAATTGCTTGAATTTCAAAAACAAAAATACCGTTGGAAAGCTGAAGATTTGGCAAATTTAACCATATAAATAAAATTTTTCTAGCATCAACAAGGCCAGAGATAAAAAATAGGGAAACTTATAAGTTGAGCGCCCCTCGTATGTTACAGGAATTTCGATGTTGGCAATTACGTAGCTTTCTTAACTTTACCGCGTGGCGGCTCAGGAGCTTTTGTAAGGTTTTTCAGTGGGACAATGGACTATCAAACTTTTGTGTAAAATTATGTGAAAACTTAGAGACCATTAAAAACCTCTAAATTTCCCTCCCGAGGAAGAAAACTTTACTAAAAGTTTCGAAAGTCAACCCACGCATGTACATATGTACTTATTTCCACCAATTGCGACTGATGTGATGTATCCACACTCAAAAGAAACAACCGTCACCTTACCTACGAAATGCACTACTTAGATATATTCGGCACGGAAGCAGCAGGCAAGACGGCGAGTTTGTTTTGGATGCAGATACGCATATTATCAGTCGTGGTCTTATAGTTTCTGTTTTCATGCTCGAGTATGGGAATGACGTGGGTGATACGAGGGTGGATTTTAAAGTAAGTTTACCTATTTTTTTTTCTCGGAAACTATTAATGTTAGAAAAAAACAACCCCATAGTTGGAACGTACGTACTCTCAGCTTTTTAACGAGCTACAGTTTTTTTTTTTAAAATTTGAATTACACGTTGCGGAGATATCGTGGATTTTTCACACCCGTCTCTCCTTCAAACGTGCCCACCTTTTTAGCCTCACAGAAAACATGAGTTTAAGACTTTGAAAAAGTAAAATAGAGCTATTATTTTATTGAAACAAGTTATAACATTGTTATGAGGCATCTCACCTCATTTTTTGACATAGTCACCCGCTAGATTCTTGAATTTTTTATATCGGTGCAACAATTACTGTTTTCAGCCGTCGTAAAATTCTTTTCCCATACTCCTGAACCAGGTTTTGACGCAAGCTGTTAATCCAGTTTCAATTCATGATGATTGCACTTTCAGTACTAACCGAAATTTTGAAGATCGATACAAATTGGATCATTTTATCAGTAGAAGAGTAGTCTATTTAGTAAAAAACATGCAGTCAGGTGTTATTGAGATGTCTGATCTGGAGATAAGCGCATCGCCTGCCGAAACTCGCAGTTTTCCATAGCGCGTAAAAAGGTGGGCACGTTTGAAGGAGAGACGGGTGGGGAAAATCCACGATATCTCCTTAACGCGTTGGCAAAATTTGAAAAACTAAAGCTCGTTAGAAAGCTGAAAGTACGTACGTTTCAACGCTGGGTTTGTTTTTTTTTTCTAGAATTAATAGTTTCTGAGAAAAAAATAGGTAAACTTACTTTATAATCCACCCTCGTACTTTGGTATGGATACTTTATTCTGGATAGTATCCGAGTAGGCTACCCGATACCAAGACTTTTCGCATGATTCTATAATACCGGATTTTCCAACCTCCTTCATTATCAATCTTCAAAGATTTTTCAAAGTAAAGTCTGATTTCTTGGAAAACTCGGGTAGTTTCTTATTTAATATTTAAGCAAAAATTGCACAGGGGGATGCCAGATTCCTCACTATCAAACTTACGTGAGTCATATAATCAGGTGGACAACGCTCACTGGAAGACGAACTCATAAAACCACGGGTGCACTATTACTTCATCTTCTTTTTATTTTTTTTAATAAAAAGCGTCGGCCACCGAGAAAAGCCATTAAACTTGAAGAGAGTGCACTGTGCTTATACGTCTCGACGGATTTATACAGAAACGTACTTTTGTTCTGTTGATTTCTATTTTTAGTTGGCTCCTTTCTGCACGGAGTCGTTCGAATGAAGGTATAATGTTTATGGACAAAGAGTTTTTGAGTAAATAATTCTGTTTTTAAAACTTTGAGAGAGGGTTTTACCTGAAGCTGACCGGTCTTAGTACTTAGGGTTTTAGTTCGCCATAACCGTCGCTACGAGCTGCTTAGGTTCCCTTGGGAGTAATATGCATATGCGTTTTTTTTTTTTTTTTCTCCCGCTCAGGTAAAATGCGCCGCACTTAAGACTATTGAGAATTCAGAGAGGGTTTTCACGATTGCTATTCGATGAGATAACGACCCTACCAAGGGTGGTAAGGGTGGTGGCGGAGGGCTGTTAACCGCAGCGGGGGAGGGAGTCAAATTGGTCAAGCCGGTCATGCCGCGGTCAAGTCGAGCAAGCCCCATGTCTTGAGGGCACGTCTATGGCTGTATAATCCAGATCCGGCGCCATGTAAATCAACACCCCTCCTTTTTGTCCCTGCAAGTCGATTTGGCCACAAAAATGTACTAATGGGCGAGGGGGGGGGGAGACTGCTAAAAGGGTCTCAAATCATGAAATTCAAATTTGAGCGGAAAAGCCGGTGTTATCTTTGAACTCCCATTTGGGTTCGGCGCTCAACGGACGGGTATGTGGGAGAACGCAGGCGGTGTTGCCGATTTTAGACCTTTAGAAACTAAAAAATCGAGAACAAAGAAAGTGAAAAATTAAATTAAAACGACTTTTTGCCTCGACGTGGTCACTTTGAAAATTATCAAAAATGTTCCAAAAAATCACGCGGCAATCGGATTCTATCGATCTTGTCGAGTCGTCGTAGAGCGAAGCACGTATTATTAGATCGAAGTATGGCATTTTCCGGACTTCACTTTATAAACAATAGACGGATGTAATGATGATATCATCCAGACTATTTCTCTCTCACCCACACGAGACTCCTTTTATACTGCTAACTCACTCTTATCGCTAAAACCGTATAGATTACTTACAGATACGTTTTTTGAGAATTTTTTTTCTGCAGCAATTAAATTCTCGAATCAATTTTAAGTGATTTTATGAGGAAAATGTCGGGAACAAGACCCTGGTTAACGAAAGTATGGACACTAGAAAAATAAACCTATACATGTTGGAGATGCAGTTTTGGTATCTATGCTACTCGAGTAGTTGTCACAGCTGAGTGAGACCAATAAGCAAATTTTATTTCGTGACCAGGTCACGTTTTATTTGACCAGGTTTCGAAAATAGGTAGGTGACCGAAATTTTATTATTCCAGTCATCTTAAAAGTGGGCGGAGCCAAGCAACGTACGGTCACGGTCATGTACGGTACCGTATCAAAAGGTGACCGGGAACCGCTTGATTCCGAATTTCGAGACCTACCTCCCGAGGTGGGTCATGTGAAACGTGACCGGACGAGAAGGTGACCGAAGGGAACATTTGAATTTTGAATCGCCTTCTCTGTGATTGGCTCCTGTAAGTGACCGTGATTTCGAAACTTTGGTCACGAAAGAAGTGACCGGTGACCATTGGTCACGAAATAAAATTTGCTTAATGAGTGCGTACATTTATTGCTGGCCGTTGATTTATTTAACGCTGCACTTAAACTGTCTATACAGAGCAAACACTCAAGCTATTTCATTCCCTGAACAGCGCGTGTTGTGTTGACGCTCATTGAAGACACTTAATGATAATTAATGCGGTCGATATAGCTATAAATGTGTGTCATATTGTCTTGTTGTTAGTAATCTTGCGGCACAACAATGATCGGACCATAGAGAACACAACATACTTGTGATCACACTAGTATAATGCATTGTACGTTTGGCACAACTTAAGCCTGGTTTTTACTTGTTTTTTCAACAGTTTCACGAGCTTTTTCCAGTTTTTAGGAGTCAAGTGTTCCGTTCGTGGTTCGTTACGCGCGTTTTGGCCCTGAAGCATTTGAAATCTATAAAGTGTCAGACTCCAAGGTTGGTTTCAGGACATTTCATCAACTACTTTTTGTCCGCGCGCATGTTTCGTCCAACTGTTTACGTCACTGCGTTTTTTCGGCAGCAACATGTTGGTCCACGTAGTAAATAATGTCCAAAGTTTATTGGTCCAAATAAAAACACCAACTCCATGCAGGTAATATTGCCAAAATTGAGAAAACATTATAATTTTGGTATAATTTTTCATAAAACTCACATGATCATTCGTTGGGAGCCTTATGAGCGGCAGCTGCGGGATTTACAAAAAATTGTGACATTTTAAACAAATTTTGGCAACAGAAAATTTGGAAAACTTTAAAGAAAAAAATAGAATGACATCGGTGAAGACAAGAATTACTCCACACGAATGAAGTTACCATAGCAGCACCTTCATCTTCCTTCCATTTTTTTATTTTCAATTTTTCCATAAATTATTTTCCTTGCAGTATGATTATTTTTCATACATGTTATTAACTGTTGTCAAAAATTTTTAATGTTCAGTAAAATCAAACATATGGACCAAAATTAAACGAATGGACCTATCTTTTCTTGCCTTCATACATGCGTGGACGTAAAACCTAAAACGCTTAGACGAATTTGTATCCGGACAAAAATTCGTTGACGAAACGTCCTATAACCCCAAGGTTCTTGCAAGAAAATATCAGCCCTGCATCGTTTCTGAAGCAAAAACTAAAAACTTGTCGTGTCTATCCGAAAGAACCCTTGTTCCATTTCACAGTGCGAAGTGGAATCGATGTAATTAGTGACGGCGCGACGCTTCAAATGGAAAACGACTAAATTACCGGGAAAACCCCAGTCGCGCCGCGCTTAAAGCCCCCTCTTTGCGATCGACGTGATTCGATTTCAATCATTTTAAACGAGTCCCCAATTAACGCGGGATGATCAGTCAAATTAAAGTGCGAAGCTCGAATTTTTGGTGTCGGAAAATCGATTAAGTATCGCAGCAATTGCGGGGCATAGAGGGGAAGCAGGTTAGGCAACTTTGACTATCACTACCGAGCTATAACCATAGAGGGGTCAGTGGCGGCTCGTGCAATGTGGCAAAAACGTACTCACTCCATTTAAACCTATTCTAAATAATCGATCTTCAGGGGATCTTCTCACTGAACTCCTGAGAAATCGATACTTATGTAATGGTTAGAATGGCAAAAAACATGGTTGCCAAATAGCACGAGCTGCCACTGGATGGATCATCATACTCAACAAGGGGCCTTTGATGGAACGTAATTTTGAAGAAACCACGGAGGCAGCCACGGTGGAGATTGGTTGATTGATTGATTGATTGATTGGACATTTTGTATCGACCAGGTTTGTTTGCTCCAAGGTTATAGATTAAAGAGGTATATGCTCATCTGACTTCGCGCCACAAATTCAGTGGCGCGCATTGCAAAATCACTGCAGGCAAGATGGCCGACGAAAGCAGAAAACGTGTACTCTTTGCAGAAGACATTGGCTGCCCTCTGCAGGAAAGCAGGAAACAACGTCCCAATGTTTTCTGCAAAGAGTATACGTTTTCTGCTTTTGTCGGCCATCTTGCCTGCAGTGATTTTGAACAGCGCGCCACTGAATTTGTGGCGCGAAGTCAGATGAGCATACCTCTTTAATCGACAACCTTGTGTTTGCCCCCTATTTTTTTAACCTTTAATTAAAAATTGTGACCGATCCATTTGAGATCTTTTTGAAATGAAGACATAAGCGGATAAGTGGCTTTCTTTCTCCATCTCTCTCTTTCTTCATTTGAACGATAGTGAGTTAGAAAAGGACGGAGATGGGGGCTAAAGCCACTTGATGACCCCCTTTGCTATCTTTTTCCAACGCATGTGTGCAAGTAAGTAGGAAGAAAGAGAGAGAGAAAAAATTAAATCATCTCTGTAAATATGATGCACCAATATTAAAACAAAAACACGAAAAAATACGAAAACAGAATAAAATTGACGTCGGTGAAAAAGGACGGAGGGGGGGATTAGAGAACTTAATACAGCACTAAATTAAAATGTAAAAATAAATACTTGTGGGACGTTATTAAAATAGTGTTATCAGAATAGGAGCATTTTTTTTTTTTTTTTTTTTTTTTTTTTTTTTTTTTTTTTTTTATTTTTATTTTATTTTTTTTTTTTTTTGAGGGGAGAACCTTCCAAAATTATATTTTTACCCGCAATCTGTCCTCGTTTTGCTTTATCATTAAAAACGGTAGTTTGTAACCGGCTTGCTTGAAATCAGTTTACCTAGCTGGCCCTTTATTTCTAAAAAATAATACAGGAATTCCGTGCCTCTTAACAAAATTTACGGCGTTTGTAAGCTACGCCAATGTTTACCTAAACGCGGTGGTTCCATCTATGTAGTATTATTGTATGTCGGTGAAAATAGTGTAGGCTGTGTATGCACAGTATATTTTATCTTACACAGTAGCGAGAACTCAATGTTAGAAAAACGGCAAATGCCCCCTGGTGGTCGGAGGATAGAACTAACATCTTCCATTTGATTTGCATTAGATGCGACGGTGGCGCCCCCAAGTAGTGGGTGGTTAACAACTCAATTTTCCAATTTGATTACATTGAAAAACGACATTCGCCAAAGCGCTCCTATAGAGTATCGCTACCTGTATAGGATGACTGCGATTTTCGGTTCTTCGACTTCTAAAAACTATTTGAGACTTCTAGAACCTTGAACCACCCAAATTGAGTCACTATAAAAACAATTTTCCGAGAAAATTTTTTGGTCAGGTCATTCCTAATACTCACCAACCTAGTAAAATATGTAGAATAATCACAAAATCGCTGACCATAAAGTTAAACTTGGCAGATGTATGCATCAAGTAAGTTCGTAAATTATAATCAACATAATATAAAACGACAGTGCACAATTTCAATCAACTAACATACAACTTTGCCGAGTTGATACATAGAGAGATGGTTCGGCATAAATGCGAGTCGTAAATCTGCTTTTTATTTTATAAATTTGTTTTGGCAGCTCGTGGTTTTAAATTAGAACTGAAAAGTAATTTCGAAAGTGTTTATAGAAGTGACTTGAGCGCACTGTTTTTTTCCGTTGTTGGCCAAAAGTTGTATTTGAAAAGCCTCTAATAAGGAAAGTACATATGCATTGAACCGTACCTTATTGAACCTTTTTGTTTCGAAACCTCAGCCATAGGTGTATGTATGCGCCTACATTGATTGATTTGTAGTTTTATAATAAGTTTTTTCTTATTCGCCGTTTTATAAAAAGGTTTTATAAAAATACAACTTCGTTTTTTAAAAAATGAAGTTAAGTATTTTGTACGAAAAACCCACTCCCTCTCTCCCTCACTCTTAAACTCTCTCGCGTATTTTCTATTCTTTAATTTTCTTTATTGAAGGTAACCTCTAAAACAGGCTCGCCTATGAAGGAACCGAATTTTCAGTCTTTAAATTTTTATGCTAATTTTACGTTAGTTTATTTAATTTGTCTAGTATAGTTTACGAGTAACTTGAGTAATTTAACATTTCATTTTTTTTATTGGCTTTTGTCTAAAGACTGAAAATAAATCATTTATCATTTTTATCATTTATCATTATTTATCCTCTTGTGTGTCTTTTTATCCATATTTTCGTCCATCGTTTTATCTGGCGTTTCGTCCATAGATTCATATTTTGCTGTATTGATTTTTGATCGATTTTCTTGTCAATTTTATCGATCCTTTAATCGGTTTTATCATTGTTTCGTGTATTATTTTGTTGGATAGATTCAATAGGGATTTCTTAACTCGATCCCGCGGTTCCCCAACTGAGTTGAACACGGAGAGAAAATACTGTTTTAGTGGAGCGATAAATATTACATCGATTGCCGTCCAAGAAACTCTGCAAGGTGATTCCACTCCTTTTGGACGAGACGAGATAAGGTAGCCGGAATCAATTAAACCCATTGGTTTAAATGGCAACAGGTGACCATTGTGAACAAGACTCGGACTCATTCTGTCTGAAACGATCAACGACTTGAACGACTCCAAATCAGTCACGTGACACCATTTACGCTAATGGGATTAATCGATTCCCGCTATCTCGTCTCGTCTCGTTCGAAAGAGCAGAGAATCAGCCTGCTGGTTCCAAACAAACTCTTATTCAAGGTATTTTCCTTATAAGCGTATCTTTGAACGGAAAATTTAGACTATTAAATCAAAAATCCATTTTCGACCTTTTTTGCGTTTGTGAATTCTACGTCCTCGAAAAAGCTTATAATAGGGCAGTTGCAAGGGTCTGAAATGTTGTGTTTTTTATAAGGAATATGATAGTACTTGATGACCTATGAACAAAGGTGCCTTTGGTTTTTTCCCAAGTGCACTGGTTTCGGAGATACACTCGTGTAAAGTTGCAAAAAATCGTGGGTGTAGTGACGTCACTACGCGGAATCCCCATATAAAAAAAAATGTATTTTGGGCCAAAATCTCATCTCCGGGAACAATGGGACTTAATTAGAAACCGAAGGCATCTTTGTTCTCAGCTCATCAAGAACTTTCATTTTCTTTATAAAAAACGCAACATTTCAGACCCTTGCAACTGCCCCATTATACCTGATTCGACGTCTTAAACTGCCGAAATCAGCAAGATATGATAGATTAACTTATGGGCCAAGCCCGAGTATACTCGTTTTTCTTCTCTCGGGTAATTCACATAGTTTCAGTCTTTATTCCGGATAAACGCAACTTATCGATGAAAACACTTACAAGATAAGGCGCCTTCAATTCATCGTATAGGCCATTCCAACTCCCCCCAGTACGAACAGTTAACTACCTTCCCTATGTAAACGGAAGAGTGACGTTCTTTTGAACTCCCCTGGCCCTCAAAGGGTTAAACGATGAATTTGGAGGATGGAATCACCCGAATTCTCACCAGATTCCCTTCCATTCCTCAACAACAACAATAACATTTGTGTGATTCCAACCTACAAATGCATCGTTTATAATCTGTAGTATCTTATGTTGATTTTGGCAGTTTTTCCCGTGAAACCAGTCATTTTCCAGAACGTAGAATTCCTATAATCGCAAAAAGGTCGCTTTGATTATTTGATTTCATTGGTCAAACTTCCGTTCAAAAATACGCTTATGGGAAATATGCACATATAATCAGAGTTTGTTCAGAAACAGAGGTCCTCGAACGACAATTGATGCGATATATAGCTCTCCTAAGTCTATTGACCCCTTTCCGATCTGCGGCGTTTATGCACTATTTTCAATACTAATATAATAATATTTAATACGAGTAATAATCATGTGTTTTTTACTTTATTGTGTTCAAAATAATAGTATCGTTCCTTATGTTTTCATTTGCAAGCCAGTGACTTGGGATTCTTTTTGTTGTAAAAGGAAAATTAATTAATAAATAAGCAAACACAAAAATCTTAGAAACGACCCAAATGTATTCACTTTGAATTCGGCTTTTTTGTCAGATCCTGACTCTAAATAAAAGCATATTGGCTCAGTTTTATTGAATCTATCTCCAAAAGAAGGGCCGAAAAAATAACAGGTGAGCTCTTTTCAGAGTATTGTCACCGGCGGCCTGAATAAAGAATACATATATAAATTGGAGGATTTCTGCGGAGGATCGCGTATCAGACATTTTACCGGCCGAGCCCCCTCTTCTAGAAATATCTTCATCTTCTCATAAGAGCAAATTCAAATGCAAATTTTGCATTTTCTCGAGAAAATTAATGCGACCTTTTCAAGACTTTCACGCTGTATACTATAGTTTCCAAGTTTCAATGAAATGCGAGCATGCTAGAGGTTTCCGCCAAAGATCCGGCTCGCTCCAAACACTGTGCGACGCCTCGTAGGTAACATAATAAAGTGGCTGAAAGTTAATGAAGGTTTGGAATTTAAATGTGAAGCACCTCGAGTTTCTGCAGCTCGGCATAGATGCTTGACTAGCGTTGGAATAGCAATAATAATAATATTTATTTATTATTATTTTTTTTTCTTATATAAATAATGATGATGATAATAATAAAAATAACAATAATCGTGAACGTTTCCCTGAAAAAATAACACGGGTTTAATTCAATCTCGTCTTCTGTCAGGTATCTTTAGACACGTTTCGGCGACTCGAATTCTCGGTCTTCGAATCAAGCAAGCAAGAGAGGTAAAAAATATCTCATATCCGGGGCGCTTAGCCTTATTAAATTTCTGAGAACTCTCTCCACGAGCAGCGTTGCCAAGGACTGATTTTAGTGATTCGAAATATATTACACGGAGTCGGCACGTGATTGGTTTTCAAATTCGTTACATCATCGGAGAACTAGCATGTGATTGGCCGATTTTAAATTCCGCGCGCTTTAAACAAAATACTCTCCGTGAGCCGCGGCAGCGCACCATGGTGGGATCGATAAAAAGTGGCCAAAAATCAGTGCCAACAATTTATCAAAATTTATCATTTTTAACCTTTTAAAGCTTAGTTTAAAACTTTTCGGTTATATTTCTGGGTTTTAATTATTTGTTCCAAGTATTGTGAGAATTCAAATTACTCTTGAAAGTTTATCAATTATAAATTGATGAGTAACGGGGCTCTTGCAAACTTTTGCTGTGAGCAAATGAATAGTCCAATCTGATATATAAACCAGCAAAATTCACTAAAAGCACGATAAAAAAGTCTAAAATTCAATAATAAACTCACATAACTGTTATAACGGCAAGATCGTAATTGCGGTTCAAAGCAGGTATCATGGGAGATTCCTGTCTATTATGCCACTTTCTCTACGGAAACACAGAGATATGTCTCAATTTAGATAGGAATCCCCCATGATACCTGCATCTGTCCGCCATTAAGTCCAATTCTGAGAGTGAATCTCGTGATTTTTTAGTGTACTCATCGTCATTTTTACAGGTTTTTATGCATGAATCAACTCTTCAATCCTCTGTAGCAAAGGTTTGCAAGAGCCCCATTCCACTCTCTGATTTTTGGCCACTTTTTGACGATCTCAAAGCACAGTGCAGCGTTGCCAAATACTGTTTTTAGTTATTCAATTTATACAAAGGGTGAACAATAAGAGTCCCAATAAGGCAACAAAACGTTATAGGAGAGCGTGGCAAGTTCGGTTAGGTTGGCGATATCGAAAAGTCAGCTTCTGATTGGCTGGCGAAAGCCTGGGCCCTGTGAGATCGCTCTTACGGAGATTTAACATGGAGTTTTCGACTCTGCCTCATTTAAAGTCAAATTCCAAAAAATTATTGCTCCTTACCTTCGGGAAATTCGAATTCTATTTTTTTGAGGATATAACGAAGATATTGATGGGTCACACGTATCACTTCATCACAAACTCAACAGAAAAATATGAAATTGAAAAATAAATTACTAGGATTTTTTTCCGCCGTTACGTCCGATTGTGAGC
The DNA here is from genome assembly GCA_011764245.1 of Trialeurodes vaporariorum. Lineage (NCBI taxonomy): Eukaryota > Metazoa > Arthropoda > Insecta > Hemiptera > Aleyrodidae > Trialeurodes > Trialeurodes vaporariorum. Next base: position 81,763,355 of record VMOF01000111.1, on the reverse strand, counting down.
CGCTTAAACGTGGTATTATTTCGAGTATTTGCGTTCAAATCTTCGGGTTTCTTCATGAAATCGGCGTATTTCCTTCAATCAGTGCAGAATTTCACGTGCATTTCAAACCATCTGCATTACACTAAAACAAGAAAATTGGAAAAAACAACTGCTACACCACACACTCGGCCCGACCTGTGAGAAGAGTGGGAATTACGGCAAAAAATTACTCGTAATTTTACTTTCATATTATTCATATTCTTCTGTTACTTTTTCGATGTAGTAATATGTATCAATAATATAATAATATCAATCTCTCTTCGTAAAAGTCTCAAAAAATATAATTTGAATTTTCCGAGGGTATAAGGAAGTATAATATTTTCTTGAAATTTAACTTTATATGAAGCAAAGTCGAAAATCCCATGTTAAATTTCCATATAAGAGCGATTTCACAGGGCCCAGGCTTTCGCCAGCCAATCAGAGGCCGTACAATCGATAATGACATTCGATAGTCATTCGACTATGCCACGCTCTCCTACCGTTTTGTTGGGACTCTTGTTTACTCTTTGGATTTATATCATGATGCGGAGCCAGCTCGTGATTGGTTCAAATTCGTTGCATCAGCAGACAACTCGGACAGTCTTGAGCATTTACATATATGGATGGATTTCATTTTTTCATTTTCGTTTCCTCAACTTCAGGAAATCCAATAAACTCAGTATACCTTGAAATTGTCAGTCATGATTTGCTCAAATTAAACTTTTTGAAACCTGTGCCTTGAAACGAGAGAAATCTGGACCTTAACCCATGGAGTTTGGGTTTTTCTCATTCGCTCATTCGCTTTCTTTACTATTTCCATCTTTTCATCAAAATAATGATTCTCCTCCGCATGGTTCAGAGCCCACGCTAGTAAACGTCTGGGTTGCGCGATATCCTAACACCTTGGGTCAGTTTGAATCCGTTGCCGGAAACACTTGACCAATTTTCGTATGTTTTTTTAAAATTTTAGATAAGGGTTTTACTCAGTTGTGATCTTGTTTGCGCTCCTCTTAAGATTCTAATAAAATAGATGACTGCCGTTCAGCAACAGCTTCAGGCTTCACAGAGTTTAATTTAAGAATAAAAAAAAAATTGGTTGACAAAGGTGACAGAAACCTACCTTAATTAATCAAACTACAAAAATCTCCGCAATTAATTAGAGAGCGCGGCAGTACTTGGCAATTGCTAGATTACTCTAGACAAGCGCACGAAAGTAAACATCAAAGGAAACCGAACGGGCGAAACTGAACAAGTGTGGTCGTTAAAAAGTCGAAAGTTGGTAAAGCTCCTGAAATAGGAGTTTTTAGCGCGACGCGCTACGTATTTCGGCGCGAAATTCGTAAAAATTTAGAGATTCCAGAGTCGCACTCGCGTTACCCGCCGGGATCTCGCGTGAGACTGGAGAACAACATGAGAATCGGCGAGTGAGTGAGTTAGCGCGGGAATTGTTAGGAGAGCGAAGAGGGACGGGATAGGGAGGGCGAGGGGATGGGGAGGGGAGGGGGAAGGGACAGAGGAGCGCGTGAAGAGTCGAGAAAGCTTGGTATAGTAGGATCTAGATGGACGGGTACTGTGTGGAGAGGAAGAAGGGAAGGGCGAAGGGGGAGGGCGGTGAAGGGGGGGGGGGCAAAAAGTGCGAGTCGTGGTTCGTCGGTATTCTCCGTCAGCCCTCGGTCTCGGCTGGCTGCTTCAGATCCCTCGTCGCTGTCGTCTGACAAACAGTGGGATGGATTTATTGCATTTCGAGGGCCTCATTGACGACTGCACGACCGAAGCATAGAATAAGTATTAAGTAGGGAGACAGAGGCAAAGCTCCCATTTGAGACAATGGGTCGCTAGGATAGGCTTAGCTTTGGCTTTGCTTAAAATAATGTTTGGTCCCGTGCATTGAATTGCGTGCGGTTTCGACCGATCAGAGAGCTTACACACGGTCATGTGACCGTGCGTAAGTTACGCTCGGGACCTAACATTATTTGGTCTTTGTTAGTGCGTGGAGGACCGTTTTGAAATACGCGCGCTCGCCCAAAGCTATTAGATTTGCCATTTCGCAATGAAAGGAATGACTCAAAATAACCAATCACATGCTGGAGGCCCGCTGTACACTGAGATAATTTTTTTTAATCCATAATGTGTATTTCGTTTGTGTTAAAGAAATTGCACGGAGAAATATTGACTAAGGGGAAATATATGTCTGCTGGCTATGTACAAGTAAAAAATTCCTTGTGACAGTGCTTTTCCTTCATGCAATCAGAACTTACTTCGCGCGAGAAAAACTGTCACAAGTAAACGTGTTTCCTTGTTTTTAAAGAAGTGATTTCTCTCAGTGTACTAACTAGCCTGTTAGCCATCACAGCACGACCCAAATCAGGTCTCAATTTTGCTTCTGTTCCCTTTATAGGACCGGAGATTTTCCATTGGAACTGAACCACGCAGAGACTTTGGTTCTCCCATGGTTCTAACTTTATCCAGCTATAAAAACACTATGCTCAAGTATGAAGGTATCAAATCGCGAATTTTGGGTATCTGCACCAATCTAGTAGTGGCATGAGGTGGACGTAAAATTAAGCGTTTAAGGCGAATCTGGCACAATTTTTTATTTATTTATTTTTATTTATTGAAGCTAACATTTTCTTATCAATCTCATCGTGAAAGTCTTTGGATTTGAATGTATGATTGACAATCGATTATTGAGGGGGCTTCAGCATGGGCAAAAATAGGGAAGGGGGGGGGAACACTTACACTTAGGAGCGGAAAGTAGAGGTTCGATCGGGGAAAAGGTTGGTACAAAAACATACATTATTTCTTATTTTTTTTTTTTTTCGTTTTGTCTAGTAAAAAAAAGAAGAGATTAAAGGCTGCCTCATATTTTTTTACAAATCTCTCTGTAGCTGTCTGTAGCTGTAAAATTTCTCCCAATAACCGCTTAGACATGAGACTGCGATCCATACAGGGATAGAATGATGTGAATCAGCATAACTTTCATATACTTAAAAAAAACAACAATAAACAACACTGGTCTGCAAAAAAAAATGACGAAAATTTCCAAGCTGATGTTTTGGGTGATTCTTATGTTTTTTGGGTCGCTGAACCCGAAAATGACCTCCGTTTTTCTCTATCACCCTCCAGTTTTCCGGGAAATCCATTTTTCTCCGGAAAATTCGACGTTTACCGTCAAGTACAAAATGATCACAAAAATTGATTCTTTTCTTGCATTTAGAAGCAGGAAATAGCATAAAATCTTCTCTAAAATGAATTAAGATGCTTAAAAGTGATGTTAGAGTTAGGTTGGGGTGAGAGAAAATGACTGGGGGGAGCGTGGGGGGTAAAAAATGACCAATTTGCATGTAAAATCGGTGAAAATTCAGTGTTTTTTGTTGCATTTGTGGTTTTCTTTGGCCCCAGAACCTAATTTCTGGTCACCTCATACATTAATTGTGGCTCAAGAATTAGCATAAGACCCTGCGGAGTCCACCACTGTTTGTGGTGGGAGGGGGGTGTACAGTTATTGCATGAAAAGTTTCCGAAAACGGACGGAATGAAACCCTTAATTTTCTGTACGTTTTCCAATTGTATTTTATGTATGTGTCTCCTAAGCCCCCTCTCACCCATTTTGCTGCCTTCCTCACCCCTTTTACTTCTATACACCCCCACCAGCAACCCCCCCCCCCTCCTACCAGTTTCCTGCCAAACGGAACGCGTCAAATCGCCGGCAAACGCGATTCGCGAACTTTGCTTTGTTTCTGATGAGAATCGTGTTTTTTTGTTACTTTCGATGGATATGATATTGCGTTTTAACAATTTTGAGAAGAAAACTATAGCCACCACGTTAAAAAAGAAGAAAAATTGCCCCAGAAACCAAGATTTCAGACGTGTGGAGGTATTTTATCATACCAAACTGAACGCGCCAAAATGCCAGATAACGCGATTCGCGCAAATCGACGCACCGCAGGGTGAAACATATAAATAAACATAGCATGTGTACAGTGCAAGGAGCGAAAACCGCATGAATTTATTTTTACAGCCTTTTTTATCATACTTTTAGGCTCATTTCAGCTAAAGAAATCTAAAATCAAATCCGTGTCTTTAGAGGAACACTCATCTGAAGTTAGATCGTTTTTAGGCTCAAAATTGAGTCGAGTTTCAAAATTTATTACTTTGTGGCCAGTTTTGGGGGCCGGATAGGTCTTGCTGACATTTTTTTTTCTGAATTAACACATTTAAAACACGTATGTCCTCAAATTTTGGTGATGATTCGTGCATGGAACGACAGTTTTGATTTTTTAATGTTAAAATGACAAAATTTTGACGTGACAAAAATAAAGCTATTTCCCGAAAAATACCGACAGTTAAAAACTTCCTCAACTAAAAAACCAAGAGGATTTGGGACGAACGCTTCAATTTAGCCTCTTAAAATTGTGATGAGAACACAAGTACCTACCAAATTTCAACCAAATCTAAGGAGGTGGGACAGGTGGGTGCCAGGTGCCATTGTTCATATTTTTGGTTGACTTGGAATGGAATGACCCCGTATTAAACGAATTTGATGGCTGTGGGGGAGGGGGGGTTGCTGGGGGGGTGTATAGAAGTAAAAGGGGTGAGGAAGGCAGCAAAATGGATGAGAGGGGGCTTAGGAGACACATACATAAAATACAATTGGAAAACGTATACAGAAAATTAAGGGTTTCATTCCGTCCGTTTTCGGAAACTTTTCATGCAATAACTGTACACCCCCTCCCACCACAAACAGTGGAGGACTCCGCAGGGTCTTATGCTAATTCTTGAGCCACAATTAATGTATGAGGTGACCAGAAATTAGGTTCTGGGGCCAAAGAAAACCACAAATGCAACAAAAAACACTGAATTTTCACCGATTTTTCATGCAAATTGGTCATTTTTTACCCCCCACGCTCCCCCCAGTCATTTTCTCCCACCCCAACCTAACTCTAACATCACTTTTAAGCATCTTAATTCGTTTTAGAGAAGATTTTATGCTATTTCCTGCTTCTACATGCAAGAAAAGAATCAATTTTTGTGATCATTTTGTACTTGACGGTAAACGTCGAATTTTCCGGAGAAAAATGGATTTCCCGGAAAACTGGAGGGTGATAGAGAAAAACGGAGGTCATTTTCGGGTTCAGCGACCCAAAAAACGTAAGAATCACCCAAAACATCAGCTTGGAAATTTTCGTCATTTTTTTTTGCAGACCAGTGCAATCAAACAAACAAGCTGTGAAGAAATGAAATGAAAAAAATAAGACAATTTTCGTCGTATGTTACCATGACAATATGGAAGCTTATTCGCTAAGCGAAACTGCGAACAAGCAAAACTGATCTCGCGAAAGGGGAAACTGGGTCGCTAAACGGTAATCCGCGATCATGTGGAATTCCGCGAATGGCGGGGGATGACTGTAGCCACGAACGTTTTTTGAAAAGACAGTTTTCACTGAAGAGCAGGTCGGCACCTTTTACCATCGTGCGAAGTGAATTAGGGCTTAAAATCTTGGACCTTCAAATTAGTATAGAACGAAGAAAATGCCCGAGCCGCGCTCGTTTCTCTTTGAGGTTTTTGCGGTTACATAAAACACGCTCTTGGAAATTGGAATCCTAAGGGAGTAACACTGTCTGGCTCGACAGTTAAATCTTTACATGCAACCCAGATTGTTAAGGTCATTATTTATTTTGTGGTTTTGCTTAAGCCTGAGCTCTCCTATACACGCAAGAACTTGACCATTTGATTGGTAAACAAGAGCTCTATTATACACTATATGCTTATTGCTTACACGGAGAAAAATGTCTGATTGAAATTACGGAACGTATTAAGAAATTGGGCTAAAAAGAAATTCCTTGTAATTCTTATTGATTCAACAAGAAATATCATTGGTCCAATTGAACGTTCTGATGATTCAGAAGAATCACAAGAAAGAATCGTTGGATTAATAAGAATTCTTATTATTTTAAAAGGAATTTCTTCTTATCCCATTATTAATAATACGTTGAGTAATTTCAACCAGAAATTTTTCTCCGTGTATACGTTAAAACCAATCGATCCATTCTCAGACGATTAAATAGAATGCGTTATGACAGTGAAAACATGTATAGGATACAAAATTTTCAGTAAAATAATTGTTCCAGCAATGTCCTAGGTCGTAGTTAAATTTAAACCTTTTAACCCTTTCATGCAAGCAGTTTGGGTTTTGAATTCTTTTTTTTTTAGACCGCTCAAAAGAGGACAATTTTCTAAGACTTTTGACGGGTCGCACAATTTTTTGCAAAATTTCTTTTTAAATTCCATTGAATCCCACGTTACATAAAATGCAGTACATATGTGTACCACTTCCCGTGAGAGCGTTAATCTCTTGGACCAAATTTGACCTGCGGCCCACTCCCGAAAGAAAGCAAGAGCGGATAAAGAAATTTGTCTTTCTCTCTCTTTTCATTTGAACAGTGGCGAAGCCTGCAATTTGGCAACGTTGCAGTTCTTCCATTTGAACACATTAAAAAGATCGAACGATTAGGTGTTCGGTGAACACCTTCGCATTCGACCTGATATACGGGTTTAAATGGACACACTACAACGTTGCCAAATTGCACGCTACGCCACTGCATTTAAACACTTGTGTTAGAGAAGGGTAGTAAAGGAGAGGCCATCGCGTGACTTTAGCCCCTATCAGTAGCGGCTCGTGCAATGTGGCAACAACGTATTCTCTTCATTTAAACCTATGTAAAGCAATCGATCTTCAGGAGGTGCAATTGCACCCCCAAGATATCGATACTTTTGCATAGGTTTAAATGGAAAATAAGCATGGTTGCCGAATTGCACGAGCCGCCACTGGCCCCTATCTCTGTCATTTTCACGCACTCTCGTTTCTGCAACTATACAACAAATCTCTATTTAAGACGAGGGAGTACTGGCACGGAGCGATGGTAATGAAGGGCAGGTGAGGATGGTAATTTGAAAGGGATGGGAAGGGGAGAAGGGTCGTCATACATTTACCATTAGCGCTGTGGTCCGCACTCAAATTAATGAAAACTAGGTAAGTACCTTACCTACCTCTCCGTTCAGTTTCTTGCTCGTTCACTTAGCTCAGAGACGCAAGCACGCGGTACTAGTTGATGCTTGATGAGGGGTCGAATGGAAGAGAACCGGGCAAGTTGCGGAGACCGAGGGCCAATGAGCAGTTAAAAAGATTCTGAGGTAAAAGCCTGGAAGAAGAGCGCGCAAAACGTCGGGATCGCTGATTGCCATAATTAAGCTCTCAAATTGCGCTGCGTGGAAAATTCCGACGCGTCGCCTCGTTATGTTATGTTATGTTTGACGTTTAACTGAATTTTATAGACCCAACATTCATTTGAAGTCTACACGAAAACAAAATGATAAGTCACTTCAGAGACGAAAAGAGCCGTAAAATAAAGATTAATTCTTATAATAGCAGCGTCACAGTCTCCGATTTTTTTGTCGGCAATTATTCACCTTGAATGGTCTTAATTTTTTTTCTTTGGGGGGGGGGAGGGGGCCTCCTGCTTCCCCTAAACCCGCCCACCCATGTCCCACTCCCATAAATCCAGTACGTCAAATGGAGACCCCCATTTTTTTATTTAATAATGAAATTAGAAAGAAAATAAAATTCGAAGACTTTCAAAACAAACCGAAAGTCAATATCGCTTTTCCTCTTCGATACATCGATAGCCAAAGTTCGATATGGACACATTTTCAAAAATTCGTAACTCCTCTTTAAATGGTCCAAATTTAAAAAATGTTGAGTCTAAAATACTCTACAGAGCAAAAAGTTTTCAGAAAAAAAAATACCATTTTTCCAAAAGATTTACTTGAATGCGGTGTTTTGAGCCCCTAAACTTTTTTAAACACGTCGAAATTTTCAGAAACTGAAAATACAGGAGTGACTTAATTAAAAAAACGCTAAAACATGAGATCGGTTAGTTTTAGAGATAGCTACACCTTATAAGGGGGTCCCCGATTTTCAGAACCCTCAGTGGGCTAGGGGGGGGGGGGAATGTCACGACCCAGCTTTGTAATATACATATAGATAAAAAGAGAGTCACTAGCCGAACATTTTGGTGCAAACCGAAAGTCAACATAGCCTTTTCCTTTTTGAGATATCGAAGGTCAATGTCAGTAAGAGGGGAAATTTCTTGGCTTTGTTATTTAAACCCGCGTATAAATCATCGATTCAAAGACTGGCACTTTGCTTCACCAAGAATCGATTGTTTGATACAGATTGATATAAAGGAAATACAATTAACACCACATTGCAAAAGCCACCATTGAAATTCAGCCTTTTGTGACCGGCTAATGAGATCGTATGACAGCGTATACATATGTATACATCCGCCCCTTAATCCTTCGTTGAGTCGAATTGAAGCATCATAGTCATACTCCTTGAGGCCAAGAAATACAAAGGGGGTATGCATGGACGGATAAAGGAATTAGTCTTTCTCTCTCTTCGCCCATTTGAACACATATGTGTAAGTTCATCTCTCTCTTTTCTACATTAAATAACGTATGTTAGACAAGGATGGACAAGGGGTTAAAACCCCCTCTTTCTGTCCTTTTCCTACTTATACGTTCAAATGGGAAATGAGAGAGATGGAAGAGATCCTGGTTGCGCCAGTCAGTGGAGGAGGCCAACACTTTGACTTCAGCCCCTACCTCCATTTTTTTCTAACGCATGCGTTTAAATGGAAAGAGAAAGAGACAGGCAAATTCCTGTATTCGCCAATGGGAGTATGGGGTGCGTAAAGGGGGGGGGGGTAATACTAACGACGCCCATTGTTTCGCAGGAGTTTTCCTCGATTCCTCACGAAGTTGACAAAAGTTAAGAAGCATGTTTTGAAATTGTTTTGAAACTGGGCCGGGACCGGAAACTGCGCGGGAACCGCTAATTACTGAACTCGGTAATTACCTACCTGGTCGAAAGTCGATTGTGCCGCGCTTGGTCTCGAGGCCTCAAGCGAAAATGAAAAGTCGGCCGCCAGTGCTCCAGTGCGTTCTCTCAGCAGGTTTGCTGTCCGCGACAAAGGGAAGAGGGTCAAAGAGATCTGTACGTATAAACAGCACAACTCCGCGGGCATCCTCTGATGCCCTTTTGAGACCATTAATTTACAGCTTCGTAATGCCAACTATAAATCTTGCCTAATTCTTGCTTTTACGAGGTCGAGTAGTCAAGTCAGCCGATTCCGCACAGTAAATGCTTTGCGGCCGAATCGTTCCGGAACGTGTTTCCTGAACACTTATTAAAACCTGATTGATCTCGTAGTTTCAATTGAAATACGCAGCAAAGGCCGCAGGAGATTTGTTTCATTTGTGGATATTGAATGGATTTCACCCTAAGTAAGAAAATCGAGGTTTCAAGGTCAAAAAGTCAATTTTAAATCAAATTTCAGATATCGGCGCCGAAACCATCTTAAAGTGCTTGTTTTTTAGATTATTTTTTACCAAAGTTTGTTCAATTGGGACCATTTTAAGCGGCGCGCGCTGCGATTTTTTGTAAATGGGTCTGTTTTAACCTTCGATATATCGAACGCAAATCGAGATATCGACATGCGGGTTGTGTTATAAGTTTCAGAATTTAGTGTCCTTTCGAATGAAGTATCACAAGAAAGGGAGTGGCTGTTTAATAATTTTGAGTTGGGGCAGTTCCCCCCCTCCCCCCAAAGGGGGAAGCTCAAAAATGTTAATCACCAAGAAAGATAGTATAGGTTAATTCCAATTTTGGCGACTCAAATTGCTGTAGATTTATTTCAAGAGGATTCGATGTTGATGATCATACTTCGTAGGTTTCTGATCAATTGCGTGAGAAAAATTCTGTTCAAACGAGAAAATTCGTAAAAAACGGGGGGGGGGAAGCCAAAGGTTCGTACAGACCTACGAAAAAAAAAAAAAAAAAAAAAAAAAAATCATGAATTTATTGAAGACCGATTCACGATGTTTAAAGAAAAGTGTGTGATTTCCGAACTAATTTTCAAAACTTTCTTCCCGCTGATCATCCACAAAGATGTTCCTTGATTGCTTATTGAAAGACCAGTGATCCTATTGTTTCTAGTAAAAAAATCTATGAAAAGGTAGATTCATAAATGAATAAACACACAGATAGATAGCTAGATATGTTGATAGATATATAAATAAATAAAATAAATAAATAAATAAATAAAATACATGGGTAGAAATACATGGTTCAAAAAAATCTAGCAGAGAAAATTATAGCAGAGAAGCGATTGAAACAATTTGATCTGGACAAGAGAAGGAGTCGTCATATAATCACAGGATTAAGAGTGACAACGGAAAGTCGGAAACTAATTTTAACACATTCTCCGAAGTATTTTTGACTGGAAATATTAAATAAGGGAAGAAAGCTGCTGCGACAATGCTTCCGCGTTTTTGGAGGAAAATCTCGGGGAAAAGAGGGGCTTTTCACTGTTTTGATAGGAAATCACGTCAACAGAAGCTCCATATTCTTGAATGGTGGAGAGGGGGATTCAACAGATCGATTGTTCTTCCGTCTTCATTCTCGAATGGGATTTTGGGTATTCCCCCCCCCCATAATTTTATTTTCTAGCTTGCGAGTAACTTCCAAGGCTTGGTCCCGACCAAGTTTAGGAGATTTGCTGTCAACAAAACAGTGTAAAATCCTTATTTTCCTCAAGTTTCCTTCCAAAAATGCGCAAGCATTGTTGTCGGATCGCCAGTGGCGTCGCGTGCCATCTAGCAACAATGCAACTGCTCCATTTAAACTCATTAAATATATCGAATTTTCCTTATGCACTGTGCACCCCCTGAATCCGATCTTTTACATGAGTTTAAATGGATAGAATACATTGTTGCCAAATTGCACGCGACGCCACTGCGGATCACTTTAACTTTCACGATGTAATATTTCGGGTCGAGGAGCTTTCAAGGAGCTATAGTTGAAATTCGGCCATAAGAGGTGTTTCATTCACCGTGACAGGTAATTTTGGGGACAACAATTTTTAAGGTATGATATGGATAATAATAATAAGAGCAAGATCTATTAATACCAGGTCAGTCCATAGTAGGCGGTACAAGGCAATGTGTTCCCGCTACAGGGTGCAATGTGCATGCCTTCATGCACCGTCTTATTCTGCATAACAGCTGTTGACTCTGCCATGTGAACCACAATGTGGGTGTGACGCAGTACAGGAGCGAGATACTCGCAGACCGCTGACCGGGGGCACGCATGAAATAGAACGAGCTATAGCGCCGCCTGTTGCTACTGGACTGAACAGGTCATTAAATCTTAAATAATCGAATATTCCTAAGACGGCAGAATGTCTTTAGAGAAATGGAAAATACTTTTGCAAATTAGGACGCATGGGCATTTACAGATGAAATTTCGTCAGAGCTTTCAGGAGCTATGTTAAATTGGCTGAGTGTTTCTTACCGTACAGGATTTTGGGGAAAAAAGTGAAGGAATATAATAGAGCAAGATCAAATCCAGTCACCATGAGGCGTACAAGGCAATGGTTCCCGACAGGGTCAATGGATCCTATCACCGTCTTATTCTGCTAACAGTGTTGACTGAGTAATTACATGGGTGAGATTACAGGGAGAATAGACCGTGACGGGCACCATGAAATGAAGGCTATAGGCCCTTTTGATGGATAACAGTATTATAGATTGGAGTCTAAGTACTACTGCCAGCGAAAGACAGGAATAGCTTTGGAGGAGGAGTGGGATTACCGCCCTTTGGGTAATTAATTTAGATGCTGGCTTTTGGGCAGATTTCGGAAATTTACACCATCCTTTACTGTTCAGTGATGACGTCATGATCAAAATTAGATCCAAACAAATGCTCTATCTTGCTTATTCTCGTGGATTTACCCAAGAGAAATTGCAGAGCCAAATTTTTGAATGCAAATTTATGCTAGTAAACTACCAGTTATCTTTAATTTTATCGCAAAATTACATTTCGCGTACCTTATTGACATTTCACTCCGACATAATGGGGCTCTTGCAAACTTTTGCTGTGAGCAATTGAATGGTCCATTCTTATGTAAAAACCAGCAAAAATCACGAAAATCACACCGAGAAAGTTTAAAATTCAGTAATAAACCTACATAACTACTTAAATGGCAAGATCGTAATGGCGGTTCGACGCCGGTATCATGGGAGATTCCTATCTAATATGCCACTTTCTCTTTGGAAACACAGAGGTGAGTCTCAATTTAGATAGGAATCTCCCTTATTGATACCTGCGTCGAACCGCCATTATGCTCGATTCTGAGAGTGAATTTCGTGATTTTTTAGTGTACTCATCGTCATTTTTACAGGTTTTTATGCAAGAATCAACTCTTCAATCCCGTGTAGCCAAAGTTCGCAAGAGCCCCATTCATGAAAGTTATCACAAGTGAATTTACGATCAAAACTACATCGAAAGATGTCCTAAGTTTTGTCCTTGTCTTCCTTACGGTCTCTTACGGGCGTATCACCGCCATGGCACTCAGTCATCCTAACCTCTATTCGTGCTCGAGGTATAATACGTACGACCGTATGTCGTGTGACGGTGCCGATGAGCCCATATCCCAGAATTGTAAGCCCATAAGGAGCTGTGAGTGAGACAAGGATAAAATAATGGAAGTTCTTCGTTGTAACTGTGATCGTAAATTAATGCGTAATATGTTTCGAAAATGTTATTAAAACGTAATTATACTTTAATATACGTGGAATCCAATGGTGTTATAAAATCTGAGAGATCCTGTTTCTTATAAGGAAACCCATGAGAGCGAGTGAGATGAAGCAAGTAGGGAAAACTACGCTCATTGCATCAACATGTGTTGCGAATTATGCTGAAGTTAAAACAATTTCAGTCCTAATATTATTGGCATATTTGCAGTTTGCAGGAAAAATAGTTCAATCAATAATTGGGCAGTACGATCACTTCAATTTATGAAATCATCAATAAAAATCAAAAGACAGATTTTTATAAAAAATATTTTACTCTGATCGATCAATCGCATGTTTAATTGTCATATTAATCTCATATCAACTGGGTAAGCCTTACATTAATACACCACTAAAAAAGCTAATCTTTAAAAGTTTAAAATCTTTAAAAAAAAAAAACACACACACACACACACACACACACAAACTATGAGCTTAAAAACATGTACAGTAAAAATGACTTAAATAAAATTTCAACAGTCTTTTTTTTTCCTAGTTCTAGAGGTCTTATGTACAGTAAAATTAAAAAAATAGCAGGAGAGTACTTATAAGTTCGTGAGAACCCCGAGGAATTTTAACAGCGCGGCCATACAATAGCAGAATTCCTCTTTTTCCGACAGTATGAGCTGTCCAATAAACGTCTGGGATTCTCTTCACTTCCTCAGACAGGTAGGCAGCTCCTGGTATAGAAACAGAGAACAAAAGAGAGTATAAAAACCACTTAGAGATCCTCTCGATAGTAAGATTAAGGTGATTCTTCAGCGTTTAGTTCCGATTTCTGCCATCAGAGCGCTATCGTTCGATTAATATCAAATTACAGGCCGAAAGTAATTTATATTTAAGAAAACGGAAAGTCAGTTACTAGATAATCATCTGACGAACGTCTCTGCAAAATACCTAGTCGCAATAACTTCAAAAGTAAGGCTGAAAGTACCAAAAATTGGAATATCACAAATCGATTCTTGCATCGAAATGCGATATTTCATTTTTTGGTACTTTCAGCCTTATTTTTGAAGTTATTGACGAGGTATTTTGCAGAGACGTTCTTTAGATGATTATCTAATAACTGACTCTACTTTTTCTTAAATATAAATTACTTTCGGCCTGTAATTTGATATTAATCGAACGGTAGCGCTCTAGTGGCAGATATCGGCACTAAACGCTGAAGAATCACCTTAAGGGTTTCAAGAACCTTCGACCTATGACTTTCGTCCAATTTACGTTTGCCCAATAACAGAATATGATCACGTTATAATTTTACTATGTTTTTGACCAAAATACTAGTATATTTAATTTCCATTTTGCATTTTCGTCCAATTGATATATACGAGAACCATAATTATTAACAGTTTCTGCAAATCTTTATTGCTATAGTGTTTGCTGATGCTTAACCAATTTTTAATATGTAGTTTATTAATTTTTAATATATTTTTCAATCCGAATTACTTTTATCACTGGAATTTGGTTGCCAAGCATCAAAAGCTTAGCTGAGAACAGTGGCAAATCCATTGGGAGGGGGGGGGGGGTATATTGCGTTTGTCAACACCCCCCCCCCCCCCCGGAGCCAAACATAGTAACCAATAAAACGCTTCTCGAGACGCTTCAAATCTCAATATTTTTCCAGTGGCGAATCGTGCAATCTGACAACTTTGTAATCTGTCCATTTCGATCAAATCAACAGGTCATGATCGAACTCAAAAGTAACCACCGAACACCAAATGGTTCGATTTTTTTCCATATGAGTTTATACAGAGAAAATGTGAAGTTGCCAGATTGTACGCTTCGATATTGATTACCTACACAGAAAAAGAGAAAAAGAAACAAAAACACTTCGGTAGCGCGAACAAAACCTTTCGTTAGCTCTACTAAAGCCTTTTGCTGGATCATTTTTCTACTAAAGGTTTCTTCAGCTCAACCAAAGTGTTTTTTCTCTTTTTCTGCGTAGTACAACTGAATGGTGGTAAATCGAACTTGCGAGTATGATATTTCATTTAGAAATAGACTGTTTTTGTAGAGGGATACATCGTATCGACTGCCGTCCGAGGGCCTCTGGTTCCAAGCAAACTCTGGTCCAACGCATTTTCCCCATAAGCGGATTTTTGAACGGAAATTTAGACTATTAAATCAAACAATTTATGCGACCTTTTTGCGATTATGAATTCTACGTCCTCGAAAATGCTTAATTTTGCCTGGTTCCTCCGTTAAAACTGCCGAAATCAACAAGATATTACAGATTAAACGATGCGTTTGGAGGTTGGAATCACCCAAATGTTATTGTTGTTGTTGTGGAATTGGCGGGATTTCGGGCGATTCTAACCTACAAATGCAACATTTAATCTGTAATATCTTATTGATTTCGGCAGTTTTAGTCAAGGAACCAGGCATTTAAGCATTTTTGAGGACGTATAGAATTCATAATCGCAAAAAGGTCGCATTAATTGTTTGATTTAATACCCTAAATTTCCGTTCAAAAGTTTGCTTATGGGGAAATTACATTGAACCAGAGTTTGTTTGGAACCAGAGGCCCTCGAACGGCAATCGATACGATATATCGCTCTACTAAAACAATCCATTGGAATTCGATGGCAGTAAATAACTGGAAAAGCGATCGCCGAGGCAACAGTTGCAACAGACCATCATCCGTGAGTCGAGTTTTGAGTAACAGTGCTGGCCGAGCTGAGAGAGAATTTCTTTGAAGGCTGTAAATATGTCTTTTTCGTCCTTTTATTCGAAGTCCCTCGGAATCAATACATGGCAAGCTCTATTTTTCTTTTTCAATATAACTTGCTCTAGTTACTTCTATTTCTATATATTCTTTTTTACTCACACTAAAATCCTTTTGGCGCTCCATGCGAGGAGGGCGGTCAGTTTGCATCATCTGAAACAACATTTTCCGGACGAGTGTGAATTTCCTTGAAGGAGGATTGTGTCGCAGCATCTCGTCTCTTTGTGATTCACCTCCAGCGCTTTGTCGATCAAATAGTTCATCGCCTCGTCTGCGAAAAAATTAACTGTCACGTGAGATTGATTTTGTGGTAAATGCAAGGCTAGCCGAAAGGGAGGAAGTCAAGTTTGTATGGTCGGTCAATCAAATGACAATATTGGAAAGGTTTTTTTTCCAAATTTAAAAAAAAAAAAAAAAAAAAAAAAAAAAAATGATTTTTGAAAGATTTTAATTTTCCTTTAATTTTTTCGGCCTGTCTTTCTCTCGTCTTTAGGAATTGAGCCACCCAGAAACGAAATAACTTAAATCCATGCTGATGCTGTCGTTTCAGTTTTTAATTTTTTCCCGTCTCTTAAAAAACGACAACACATTTTATGCACTTTCAATAAGATTGTGCACTGAGAGAAATCTATTCTTTAAAAACAAGGAAACACGTTTCCCTGAGACAGTTTTCTTTGGGCGAAGTAAAGTTCTATTGCATGAAGGAGAATCACTGTCACAACAAGGACACTTTTACTCGTAGCAGCAGACATTTTCCTTGGGTTAAAGGAATTTCCCCTTAGTCAATATTTCAATACGTAGTTTTTCTTTAACACAAACGAAATACACCTTGGATTAAAGAAAAAATTTTCTCAGTGTGTGTAATGGAGCTGTTGCACACTTTTGCTACAGGCTTATTAATTGTTGATTACACGGTAAAACCCTGTAAAAATAACGATGATAAGCGCACTGAAAAATCACGAAATCCACTCCCAAACTCACAGAATGCTTTCAAACGTGAGACCGTAATGGCGGCGGATGCCACCGATTACATTGAATTTCCCTATCACAATAAGCTCCATCCTCACGAGGTGTTCTCGCGACATCTATTGAGAAGAAGAAGAAGCATACTATTCCCATAAGATTTCAGCGGGTTCCACCGCCATTTTACGGTCTCGCGTTAGAAAGCATTTTATGAGTTTGGGAGTGGATTTCGTGATTTTTATTGCGCTAATCGTTATTTTTACAGGGTTTTACCTCTTAATCAACTAGTAATAAGCATGTAGCAAAAGTTTGCAACAGCTGCATTGTAACTATAGAGCTCTTTTGAATTAACGTGTGATTTAGATTCCGGAATATCCGGTTAAATATACGCAAATATGGTTACATTTATCAGAATGCCGATTATATTTAGAGCCCTGGTAGAAACTGTCCATATAGATCCATTACCGATTCCCCGTACAGTGTGGATATCGTATGGATCTGTAAGTATGGATATTCGTTTTCATATCCTTACGCATTCATACGATATATCCATATGGATACATACATACCCTCACACAACACTGCATGAAGATGGATTATTGAACTGTATTGAACAATTTTACCAGGGAATTAAGGTTATATTTATCAGAATTCCGGTTCGTAAGGTCTTAAACAAAATTCTTGTAACAGAAGTGGGAAATTTTTCTCGATTCGGTCGTCACGTCCAAAACGAGCATTGTATAGAGGGAAATGAATACTAATATTTTCTGGAATCGAAGAATAGTTTGATTTTCATTTGTTGCTTTTTACATTCTCTTTTATAGGCCAACAAAATTAGTACTCACTTGACTGTTAGCAGTGGCGCAGCGTGAAAGTAGATTTTGATCGTTTCTTCATTCGACTTTCATACTTTTCCTCCTCGCAAGTTCATCTCACTCGGGAGCACTTCTCGCTCTCGCGCCTTTTAAATCGAGTTGTGAGCATAGTTCAGAAACTTTCCTTCCGAAAGTTTACTCGAAGTTAGTTTTTTCTCGTCAAATAACTATACAACTAATTTCGAACTTTTTTCGGGATGATATACTTTATCACGATTTATGATATTGAACTGAGCCATCCTTCTCGTGTGTGTGTGTTCACATATATACAGCAATACAGCATACATACACGCTGGCTTTATACATATATAAATAAAGATCCACGGAGACCAAACAAGCTCATGATATCAAAGTGAGATGCGAGTTGCTCAAGCCGAGAAAAAATGATATCCGAACCAGAAAAATTCGCACGTAACTCCATCAAGTTTAAGTGTGAAGAGGTTTTGTTTTGTTTTTTGTTTATTTTTTTTTACTGCCATATGATTTGCGCGATGTTGTTGGTCAGAATGGCCGTCTAGCTAGCCCTACCAGTCCTACCACTCATCGCCCTAACATCACATCTTGGTTTATGGATTGTTCATTGAATATCCTCATAAACAACCATAATGTGCTTAGATGAAGTTTATATCAGAACGCGCGATATAAAATAGGCAGCGGAAATTGAAGGCATTTTTAAGATACTTTACTAACAGATTTAACTCCTTAAGCCTGGTTTCCAATGAGACGCAAAACTACGCAACGACGCAACGCTACGAAGTTGAAATACACGCGATCAAATGGGATCGTCCCAATGCTACGCAAAACCTTTGCGTCGGAACGCAACGACGCGGCCGAGTTGGACATTTTTCAACTCTTGCGTCGCTGCGCAAGGAGCTAGACGGATTTCGCTGGCCGCTGCTTGTCGGGTGAGCGTTTGATGAGTCCCGAATCAACAAATGCAACAAGTGAAGAAGAAGAAGCGCTCAGAATACGGCTGAAACCGCAATTGCGATTTGAGAATCTTGCTAATGTATAACCAAATAATAACTTTTGAGACAATACGAAAATAAAAACATGCAAAGTAAAAGTGAGAAAACGCGCTGTTGTCATTCGAAAGTAACCTAACCTCACTAACGCAGTCGAAAGTTAAAATGTAAACAAACCGACTCCATTTTGAGTGTTTCGATGCGCGCTCTTTGAAATCCTTAATGCTGATTGGTCGATGCTTGCGTTCATTGGGAACGACTTTTCGTCCTTCGTCGCAAACCTACCAAACGCAAGGAACGCAACGCTACGGTGCGCAAGGCCTTGCGTCTCATTGGAAACCAGGCTTTATGGACCAAGCCCGAGAGAATACTCGTTTTTCTCCTCTACTATTTCACTCGGGCGCCTTCAATTCGTCGTATAGGCAATTCCAACTCCCCCGAGTACGAACAGTTAACTACTTTCTTTTTATAAACGGAAAAGTGGCGTTCTTTTGAACTAACTCGATCCTTAAAGGGTTAAAACATCTTCTAAACAACCAAGATTTAAAAAAGAAAAAAGAAAACAAAAACAAAACAAAACGGGCATTTAAAACAGCTAAAATCTCGATATCAAAATGTGCGCGATTTAGTAACAGTGGTTTTCCTTCATTTCAACCTGTGTAAAACAATCGCTATTTCTGGAATCAATAGCTTCCATATAGAATCTTTGATTCGAGTCTCCTCTCTTTTTATAAAGAAAAACTTACCTATGTTGACGTCTTCTTTGGCAGAGGTCGAGAACCATTTGTCAATATTATGTTCACGGCAGAACTTCCTAATGAGATCAGTTGGGACAGTGGAACCGTTTATATCACATTTGTTAGCCAATAGAACAACAGGGATTGGGCTGCCATCGTATAAGGTAACTTTCTCGCGCAGATCATGAAGCCACTGCATAGGACATGGACAATCATTCAACACATAAAAATTATTCGAATAATTTTTAGAGTCCGAACAACTGAAAAGAACAAATTATTATAGCTAATCAATTCATTGAACTGAACCACGCGGCCGGAGAACAGGTTCAACCCTTTTCATATACTTTTCTGTTGTGCTCAAAAGCAATCCCAAGCCCTAATCGTGCACTCGTTCATGGTAGACTTCAAAGGATCCCCCAAATCTGCATGTTGCAAACTTTTGTTATTCAAATGAATTAAAAGTCGGACTGCTTGTAAACAATCAGCTCAAATATGTATAATGAAGGTGATAATTCTGGAAAATTTCAGAAACTACTCGTTAGGTTAAGAGCTTCGACAGTGGCAGCTCAAGAAATGATAACAATAATTAATAACTATAAATTATTATTAGTCTGTAAAAAAATTAAATAAATGAGGTAAACTATACAACTAGACCAATTAAATCAATTAACTCAAACTTAACAAAACGTTTTAAGTCTGAAAATTCGGTACCTCAATAGCCAAACTTAATATTTTGGAGGTTTTATCTTAAAAAAAGGAAAATTAAATAAATAAAATAATATAACATGAGAGAGTTTAGGATAGTAAAAGAGGCAGAGAGAGAGAGAGAGAGAGAGAGAGAGAGAGAGAGAGAGAGAGAGAGAGAGAGAGAGAGAGAGAGGAGAGAGAGAGAGAGAGAGAGAGAGAGAGAGATAGAGAGAGAGAGATAGAGAGAGGGGGAGAAAGAGAGAGAGAGAGAGAGGGGGGGCATGACAAACAAAATATTTTACTTAATTTTTTTTTCTCAAAAGGTTGCTAATGTTTTGTTGATACCATTATTTTTTCCTCCAAGATTTAAAGTTTCATTATAATCTAATTAAAATTTAGGCGTTTGCCCTAAACACCAAAAAAGACTCACGCGTTCTTGAATTCCAGTATTTTCATTTTAACTATACTTTTTTTTTTTTTTTTTTTTTTTTTTTTTTTTTTTTTTTTTTTCTCGTAGGGAAAGAAATTTAGCTCAATATCTTCTCTGACAGTGAGTTGAAAAGTTTTGGGCCAATGTAATTGAAGGTTCTTTTAAAATACTCAATGTTGGGAAAGAGATGAACAATTTTGCCTGCATGCAAAAATATCGATTTCTTGGGGAGGAGGGACTCAAATTCGACCATTTGAAGCTGCGGTGGCGCTGCCTAAGTAATCCTCTCAAACAATGTAAATGAAGAAGTCTCGAGTATTGGTCAAGTCAAGGGTCAAGGGCAACTCATGTTCTGATCTCTGAATTGCACCCTCATAGATACCAACTGACTTTAGTACAGAAAAAAGGCGGGCTCTGTTACTGTTTCTATTTTAAGCGTGGAACTCGCCCCTTTTTTTCCATACGAAGAGCTCCGGGCAGCGGGCACAATATACTCCGTCAAATGCAAGAATTATTCTCGGGGATACATCAAGTATACAAATCGTTGATCGGGAATGGTGCCGTATGATGATTGATGAGATTCGTGGCCGCTATACTTTTTGGGCTTGTGGCTCTTTGTTAAACTTGTGAGTCTGCCAGAGTGTGTATGTATGTGTGTACATTGTATGTCCGCATAGTTCTTAATTTTGACTGATGATCCCCGATACTCCAACTTTCAAAACATTTTATTCCCTCCATTGAGTATTGACTCACCATTTCGGTTCCTCTGCACATTTCGCAGTGCTGCCATCTGTGTATATTTAATGGCATTTTTTTTAATTCAGCGATGATTTCCACCGGTTCAGAAAAGATTACACAGTTCAGTATAGTTTATGACTGTAATGCTCCAAAATACTCTAATCTGATACATATTTTCTCGATGGGTGGAATCGCCATTGAATCACTATAAATGTTCATCAGCAAGTTTTTTTAAAGTCATTGATGATTCAACCGGTTGAGGAAAGCTTACAGTTACGAGTATTTTCGTGCACTACAACCATACACCAAACAGAACTTTGTAATCTTTTATCAACCAGTGGAATCATCGGTCAATTGAAAAATGTCATTAAATATACACAAAACGGCAGCTTATAAAAATATACCCGATCGCGGGTTTAAAATAGATTTAAACATTCGTCCTCCTATGGGGTTACAGAATACAGACCACCTCCGAGCTAATTGTTTTTTTTTTTTTTTTTTAATAAAAAATGTGAGTAAACCCCTACCATACTTCCTGAAGAGTGAAGACTTTTTGACTTTTCTGCCTTGGGTTTATGAAAGATTTTATAATGGGTTGTTGAATTTCTCACTTAAAATTATTCAGTTTGAAAGACTAGCTCTTTTCGCTTCTGATTACCAAAACAAACTTTCTTTCCGGCTATCTTAAAATCCAATATTTTGCTTTTGTTTCACCCATCCTCATGACGTTTTTATGGTTGATGTTGGCTCTGAGGTAGATATATATTTACAATTACTTACATATACTATGCAATGTGTTAGAATTCCTATACAAAATTCAACCCTCACGTCGTTTGAGAGGTTTAGTGAGGTCAGCCAGTCCACAGAACTGGTTCACCATTCAGCAATCGCCAAGAGCAGACGTAGGCCATAAATCAACCTTTTAGCAAAACCATGCAAACTGTAGCTTGAGTGGGAAGGGTGGCATCTCTTTCTTTTATCCCTAAGCACCCATTTGAATTTATTTGCATATCATTAAGGAGAGCTAAAAATTCGCTAAACCGATCGATTTTTGTAGAAATGGACCTCGATTTGAGGCACAGAGTGAGCGGTGTCTCACCTCACCCCCCCCCCCCAAACGAGTAGAAATAATAATTGATCTCGTTTAAAATCAGAACATTTTTGTTAATTTCCTGTCCGGAACTTTGGTGCTCTTTGATTTCCGTAAAACTTTGAATTTGCTCAAGCTCTCTTTTTCAAGGTGTTGGAATAATATTATTGATGGAGAGAGCGTCTTGCACTCACCTACCTGTTGGCCGCACGTTTCTTTTCTCCCTTTTATAGCCTTTATTTGAGAGCTCCGCGTCTCAATTCGAATACAATGGACCGGTTTAATGATGACGTCACGATTACAATTGAATCTAAACATATGCTCTATCGTCCTCACTCTCGTAGAGTTACCCATAAGAAATTACATCCAAATTTTCGAATGCAACTTCATGCTAGTAAACAACCAGTTTTCTCAAATTTTATCGCATCGCACCATTAGATTCCACGAACCTTCAAGTAATTTTTCACTGTGACATATTTCATGAAAGATCTCAAATGCATTTGCGATCACAATTATATCGAACGACGCCTCATGTTTTGTCCTTCTTTGTCATACCCACTGTCTCTTACAGGCGTATCACCACCATGACACTCAATCATCCTAACCTCTCTTCGTATCGAAGCTTACTCGAGGAATAAAACATGGTATGATGGTGCTGATATCCAAGAATTCTGTGCCTAAAAGAAACTGTGAGTGAGACAATCAGACAAGAACAAAACATGGGACTTTCTCTGATACAACTGTGATTGTACAGTTCTGCGTAATGTTTTGGCAATGTTGTTGAAACGCAATGAATTTGCATTTGTAAAGAATGATTTCTTACGGAAAACCACAGGAAACTGCGAGGGAGAGACAGGACATTTGTTTGGATACAATTATTTTCGTGACGTCGCACTAAATCGGTCTATTGCTGTCAATATACACATATTAGGTGTGAGGGGACAGGGTTTGCAATATGCACAACGTAGAAGATTCTATCACGTATCTTTTGTTACGGGTGCGTTGCGAATTGCATACTCTGCGCCTCGCAGTCTCTTTATCCCAGAGCTGCCGATTTGTGTAGATTTTCTGACATTTTTAAATTCACCGATAATTCCACCGGTTGAGAAAGATTACATCGTTCAGTTCAGTGTATATGACTGAATTGCACGAAAATACTCTGATCTTTAATCTTTTCTCAGTCGGTGGAAACGCCTTTGAGTACAATTAAAATATCCGCAAGTTTTCAAAGTTATCAACGATTCTACTGGTCGAGAAAAGATAAAAGACGCTATAGGATTTTCATGCATTACAGTCATACACTGAACTAAACTCTGTAATCTTTTCTCAACCGGTGAAATCTTCGGTGAATTTCAAAATGCTATTGAATCAACGCAAATCGGCAGCGCTGCTTTATCCTCGCTGGTTCTTGCATGATTCCACAGTTGAGTGTTGAAAACAATGAAATTCGCTGAGCCACTTTAAGTTTCCATCATATGTGCTTGAAAATGATTTCAAGGTCTTGGAACTTTCTTCCTGTGTAGTTACAAACGAACATGCACTATGTAAGAGGAGCATCTGACTGGAAGACGATCTTTTTTTTCAGATACGAAACAGAAAAATGATAGATTTCACTGAAATGATGATAAAATAACATCCCACGGTCATCCCCCGTCCCCATCTTTTGATGCAAACGATGAGCATTACATTCAAATTAAAATTAAAATTCAGTGAAGCAAAGCCCTCGGCCGGCAGCGCTTTCTTCTTTTTGTCGAGACTTAATGCGATTTCAGGATTTTTCTGGTGAGTAATACTTCTAGCTAAAATGAGATCGTAATAGAACCTAATTTGAAAATGCATCATTCTTGCAAGTAAAAATAATCTAAAGATCTTATTTCACAATATTCTTCTGCTCCTCGAAGGGAATGAAGAAAAATGTTTGTTGGAAGAATATAAGCTTTTTATTATTTAAGAAAATCTTCATTAAAGTACACGGCTAAGAAAGGGAGCGTAAAAAAGAGCGAAACTGAAAGGGGAAAAAAGAGAAAAATACGTGCCAGAATGAGAAAGAGAAGGATATAGAAATAGAGAAAGAGAGAAAGTAAAGAGAAAGAAGGGACAACATCATACAGGAGCAAAGAAGCCTGGCAAAATTAATCAAGTCGATTGAGAGAGGAAATGAAATTTGCGGCTGAAAAAAAGAAGGAAAAAACCAGATGGAGACAGCAGAAAGACCAAAGAAAACTTAATCAAATGGTCGTCGAAATTGAATCCCGAAAGTTCTGACGCTCGAAAATGCTCTGCGGAGAGGACCCCTTCTCTCTCTCTCTCTTTTTTTTAAAAGTTTCCCAGGAAATTCCGCGAAGAGATAGAAAAAGAGAAGCCAACTATACAGCTGCTTGTGATGTTGAGAGTTAGCGTAAATAATCCAGTGTAAAAGGGATGAAAAAAGAAAGGAAACAAGAGTAAAAACTTTTGCAATAATGCAGTTATATCAACTGAATACTTGTCCGATCATCAGTTTTTTCTCGGGGAACTTTGTTGAAGTTTAATATTTTATATATATTTACCTTGACTAGTGTTTTGAATGTGCCCATTCTTGAAACGTCAAAAACTATAACAGCTCCGACCCTGAAAAATAAAATAATAGATGTTGTATTTATTAAAATATCAATCAAAATCAGCGATATCATGTTCCCAGATAAGACGAGGAAACTAAATGACAGTGGGGCTCTTGCAAACTTTTACTGTGAGCAAATGAATAGTCCAATCTGACGTAAAACCAGCGAAAATCAGGAAAATCACATTGAAACAGTCTAAAATGGGGCAGTTGCAAGGGTCTGAAATGTTGTGTTTTTTATAAAGAAGGTGAAAGTACTAGAGGAACTGAGAACAAAGATGCGTTTGGTTTTTAACTAAACCCCATTTTTCCATAGATGAGATTTTGGCCCAAAATACATTGTTTTAAACGGGAATTCCGGGTAGTGACGTAACCACACACACGATTTTTTACAGCTTTACATGTGTGTATCTCCAAAACCAAGACTTTTAGGAAAAAACCGAAGGCACCATTATTTTCAGCTCATCAAGTACTATCATTGCCTTTATGAAAAACACCAAAATTCAGACCCTTGCAACTGCCCCATTCAGTAACAAACTCACAAAACTGCAACATAACGACAAAAACGTAACGTCGGCTCAACGCTGGAATCATGGAAGATTCCTGTCTAATTCATCACTTATTACTCTACGGGAACACAGAAATATGTCTCAATTTAGATAGAAATCTCTTACGAAACCTGCGTCTGATTGTTGAGCCTTCACTTTCTTCAATTCCTTCTCGCCTTCGTGAAAGCCTAAAATAAACAACCAATCAGAACTAGTTGAGCTTTAGTCCATACTCCCTACAGAACTTTTCATCCACAGCCTCAAGCAACGAGTTACTACTATAGAGGAGCGACGCCACGTTACGATTCCTACCCCAAAAGGAAGCTGCGTGAATGGTTTATTTCTCTCTTATCTTTTATCTTTACCTAATACAAAAATCGTTTTCAACTAAAGTGAAGATGGTTTTTAATGAAATGGGGCTCTTGCGAACTTTTGTTACAGGGGATTGAAGAGTTGATTCTTGCATAAAAACCTGTACAAATGACGATGAGCACACTGAAAATTCACAAAATTTACTCTCAGAATCGGGCATAATGGCGGTGCGACGCAGGTATCATGGGAGATTCCTATCTAATTTGAGACGTATCTCTATGTTTCCGTAGAAAAAGTGACAAATTAGACACGAATCTCCCATGATACCTGCGTCGAACCGCCATTACGATCTTGCCGATTAAGCAGTTTCGTGAGTTCATTACTGAATTATAGACTTTCTTAGTGTGAACAGTTTGCAAAGAGCTCCATTGCAAGTGTTGGAGAGCGGCTATATCGGGACAGACACGGAATTTTAGTGCAGCTATCCAGGTGAGAAAATTGTGCTTCTTTCTGGTCATTTTCTGTCATAGGTCAGTTTCTTTATCGTGTAAATCCCTCCAAAAGAAGGAGTTATATCAATTTCTGTGTCCATATAGCAACTCTAAACTACTTTCATCTTCTGTTCAAACCAATTTCAAATTAATCCGTCCCAACTTTTGAGTTGAGGTTACAAAATAATAGACGAACAAAGCGAGCCCATATGAAATATCCGAAAGAGATTTTGATCATGGCTGCTTCTATGGTCTCTTCGAAGGTAAGTGCGTTCCAAAAAACTTATCAGTAGACAAGTTATTTGATCTGCATTTTGATCAAGAGGAATAAAATTATGATAACAGGATCAGGGATAAAAAGCAGAAGGACAAAAGGGGTATAAAAATGGAGGAGAACTTACGCGTGTTTGTAGTAGACTCTTGTCATGAATCCGTACCTTTCCTGACCCGCAATATCCCTGCAAAAGAGAGAAAACATAAAATAAAATTCCACAGAATGCCAGCTTCAGCTTTTGAGGTAATTTGCTCTTCTATTTTTAATTGTTTTCTACTTTTCACATAGTTTACAGTAATCCCACGGTAACAGGACTTTTTGATGACGCCGAAAAATGTCCTGCATCATTAAACCGTTCAAAGCTACAGAATGACTGAATATTTTCGCTGAAGACGTCCATTTCTAGTATGTTTGACCGTAATGGATCATTCTAATAAGCCATTAAAATTAGATGTACATTTCAGAATAACCGTGCGGTCATCCTGTCATGTTGGAAATTTGAAACGCCTGAATGGCATAGTGTGAAAATTCAATTTGTGTTAACTTAATATTTCTAGTTTTAAAATATTGCAAAGGTTGAAACTCCCGAATTGGCCGAAATTGCTTTATTTGCGGTTTTTCTTTTGCGCAAAGTTCATTTAGGTATCTTCTTACGTGTTCGAGATATCGATATTTCAAGTTTTGTCCAAATCGATACTTTTTAGTGTCATTAATTTAAGCTCATTTTCCGGATTTAACCCTTAAAAACCTAAACTATTTTATTTTTTTAAATTATATTTTTACCAACAGCCCTTAATGGACTTTTCCCCCTAACCTCCCTAACCTTGAAATAAATACTCTGCACACCTGGAATGCCTAGAAGAGGCTGATGCCAAATATCATCGCTGGCGGAGTATTTTAGGATCATAATGGGGCAGTTGCAAGGGTCTGAAATGTTGTGTTTTTTATAAAGAAAATGAAAATATACTCGATGAGCTGAAAACAAAGATGCCTTTGGTTTCTAATTAAGTCCCATTGTTCCGGAGATGGGATTTTGGCCCAAAATACATTGTTTTAAATGAGAATTCCGCGTAGTGACGTCACTACACCCACGATTTTTTACAACTTTATATGTGTGTATCTCCAAAACCGGGACACTTAGGAAAAAACCAAAGACACCATTGTTCTCAGCTCATCAAGTACTATCATTTTCTTTATAAAAAACACACAATCTTAGACCCTTGCAACTGCCCCATTCGTTAATCTAATTTAAATACCTCCGACAAATGAAAACTATCTTCTACTGTGACCATATGGCCGCGCTAAAGTGTTATGGGTTTTAAACACAATTACATTCCTACCAATCAAAATTTGTTTCTGTGAAAATGCCTGGTTTCCACATCAAAACGATTCCGAATAAGTTTGACTTTTCTAAGAGTCAAGTTCAGCGATTTGGGAGAGAAGATGGAGCATGCACGGAAAATGATCGGGAAAGGGTTCCTAGATTCATGGATTCATGGACCCGACATCTAAAATTGATCCCAGAGGATGTGAAGCTGAGAACTGCGAGAAGCAAACCAATTTTCTGCCCGGACGCGAACTCGGACAACGTGAAACAGGAAACGCGGTTCGAGTACGGAACGTTGCCGCTTTCATTTGTTGGTGCCAGAGTCCCTGCATACACTGAGATAAATCACTTCTTTAAAAACAAGGAAACACGTTTACTTTTGACAGTTTTCCTTGCGCGAAGTAAAGTTCTGTTAAGGGGTGTCTCCACCTGCGAATTTAAAAGCGCGAATAAACTGATTGACCCAATAGGCTTCTTTGTTGTCGATACATCGGACTCGACCTATCGACTTCAAGGCAGCTCATTGGCTCAATCAGTTTATTCGCGCTTTTAAATTCGCAGGTGGAGACACCCCTTTATGCATGAAGGAGAATCACTGTCACAACAAGGAGTCTTTTACTTGTAGCAGCAGACGTTTTCCTTGGGTTTAAGGCGAATTTCCCCTTCATCAATATTCACTGTGCAGTTTCTTTGACACAAATAAAAAACGCCTTGGATTAAAAAAAGAATTCTCTCAGTATTGAGAGAGTTAAGACCAGAGGGAAGTCAGATTCTGATTGGTCATGAGCTTTAAGCTTTACAGGCGCCACCATTGGATGCGTTTTTGCACATTCGTTTCCAAACGAATAAGGGCACAGAATAATACAATCAAAACGGAAACTCCCATAAGAGCCAATGGAAGCAAGTTTGGAATTTAACGGCACCAATAGGCAACGCTGTGGTCCTACATCCCAACATGGCGGACGAGTGTGATTTGTGTTGAAACTCATTTATTTCTGTAAATCCTGGAAAGAAATCTTAAGTTTCCGGCCTCACTTTTATTCTAATGGAATTTCAGAATGAAAATTTCGCGGATCATGTCCTATATTTTTTTTTTCGCGCGCGAATCCAGATGTAAACATCCTATATCCCAACATGGCGGACGCGAAACGAATTTGCTTCAAAATCCGACAGAGTTTCCGTTCTGATTGTATTATTCTGTGGTATAAGCACTGGCTCTTTATAGCGCATAAAATAATCGGAAATGTAGATTATTATTTTTTCTTTATAAAATGGCAACGCTGTGGGCACCGGGCAAGGAGGAAGAGCTTGGCCACGCCATGGCACGAGTATCACTGCGATACAAGCTGGATCTTCATTGTACTCGAGAGACCAACGAACGATCGCCTGCAGACAGACTTCGGGCAGAGCTAACTCAGTTTTGTTTCTTCGAAACTCGATTTTTACTTTTTTTTCTCTTTTTTTTCTTTCGCCTTTGGTCCTTTTGCCCCCACTTTTGCCATCCTCACCGTACAGTTGAACAACGTTTATATGACAAATGGTTGCATGGAGTTTCCATCTTTCACCTGTCCGGAGACAACCCGCTCGGGTCAGCCCGAAAGGTTTATTTGAGCAAAGTAATTGAAAAATTGATTTTTATGATATGCAATATACAGGTCAATGGGGCTCTTGCAAACTTTTGCTGTGAGCAAATGAATAGTCCATTCTGCTGTAAAAACCAGCAAAAATCACGAAAATCACCCTGAGATAGTTTAAAATTCAGTAATAAACCTACATAACTACATAAATGGCAAGATCGTAATGGCGGTTCAAAGCAGGTATCATGGGAGATTCCTGTCTATTATGCCACTTTCTCTAAGGAAACACAGAGATTTGTCTCAATTTAGATAGGAATCTCCCATGATACCTGCGTCGAACCGTCATTAAGATCGATTCTGAGAGTAAATTTCGTGATTTTTTAGTGTACTCGTCGTCATTTGTAAGGGTTCTTATGCAAGAATCAACTCTTCAATCCCGCGTGTAGCAAAAGTTCGCAAGAGCCCCATTACGATTAACAAAATGTAAACATTTTTTTCATGACATCACTCTTAATACCACGCTGAATAAAGATTACTTCGTAATAAAAGCGTCAGTGTCGCCGATTTTTCTGTCGGCATTCATTGACCTTGACTCTTGAGTGGTCTAGAAAAGATCATGTTAGGGGAGGATGCCTAAAATTCTGTAACCTTTAATAGTTTTAATTAATAGTTTTTTAATTAATAGTTTTAATTCATCCACAATATTATCCCATTCACGATCCCATACCATAGTCAACAATCAGCTTATTTTAAATTTTCACGGGTCAGCTTTTTGACCAAATTTTCATTTTCATTTCGTTTTCATAAGACCTTGTGCTGACGCCAGACTGCTAATAAAGAGCAAATTATATAGTCAAGACAAGTGGTTTGCTTCCGTGTTGCATTGAGACTGGTTGAAGGCATTCAACAAAATTTTACTCGGCCGAGATAGCCTTATAGGAGCCTTAGTCGTGTATTCACTGTATGTATACAGCATTTTTCTTCAAGTGTTATTCTAGTTTGTCCCACTCCCACTGAGCGTTTTTCTGCATCTTAGAACTCTCATGAGGAACGGATTTTCATAACGACACAGACATTCTCAGTTGAGAAATCAACTTGGCTATGCTCGACAGATCGACATTCGATGCTCTGCGCGCTGCTCTGAGTGAATCCATTTTTGCAATGAACACGATTTTACAACCTCACGTTCAGGACCTTCGTTGAAGCCGCACATTGTATGGAGACATGAACTTTTCAGTTTTCAGGACATGCAAAATTTTACTATTTCGCTTAATTTGGACGATGGGTTTGTTGTGAACTTTGACTTAAGCTTTATAAAGAATCGATTCTAGTGTAAAATCGCGTTAAAATCACTTTGGAAGCATCATAAAGTCTCAAAACCCACTCATAAACCGACAAAAAGCGTGTTGAGGAAAGCCGAAGATTGCGGTCGAACGGGCGAATCAACTCTGCATCAGGGCTACCGTTTTGCGTGTAATCAATGCTATTTTTCTATTCACCGATGATTCCACCGGTTGAGAAAAGATTACACAGTTCAGTTCTGTGTATGACTGTAATGCACGAAAATACTCTGATCTGTAATCTTTCCTTAATCGGTGGAAACTCCGTTGATTAATTAAAATATCCGCAAGTTTTTTAAAGTCATCGACGACTCCACCAGTTGAGAAAAGATTACAGATGCGAGTATTTTAGTTTATTACAGTCATGCACTGAACTGAACTGCGCAATCTTTTTTCAACCGGTGGAATCATCGGTGAATTGAAAAATAGCATTGATTATACGCAAAACGGCAGCCCTGCTCTGCATGCATGTAACACGATCACCAAAAGATGGCCGATGACGGCAATTTAAATCGTTGGTTAGAATGCAAACAAACTATACTCACTTCCTGACAGTATAGTGTTTACTTTTATATTTGTGATACCTATTTTGTGTATTTTTGCTCTCTCATTATTGTTTGTGATTACTATGGTGAATATTTCTCGTTTTGTGTTGATTTGCCCGAATTCTGAAAAGGAAGCGCTGGAAAAATTACCTACTTTCCCGAGTACCGCCGTTGGCCATCTTTATTGCTGCTCGTGGTGCATGCATGTAGGGTTGTTGATCCGCCCATTCCGAACGGTTTCCTTGAAACGCCTCTTGTGGGTTTATGCATACATTTTGATGCTTTTTGATGCTTTCAATGGGATCTTTAGGCGATTTTACATCAGAATCGCGACCCTTCATACTGCTGCAAAAATTTTTTTACAACAGACCCATTTCGAAAAAAGTATTGATATTTTCTGACTGATTATGTTCAAGATGAGTCTTACTAAAGCTGCGAAATTGATGTTTTTTAACTGATTATGTTTAAGATGAGTCTTTCTGAAGCTGCGAAATTAATGTTTTCACGCGTTTTGCTCATCTGGACAACCGGACTTGATCGACACCTTATGTTAGAAGAATATCGCACAAAGCGCCATTTTTGAAATAACTAAAGTTGAGCTCGAGTTCTTTCACACACTTTAAATATGTACTTCTTGATTATTTTCGGGCCGAAATGTTACACATATACAACGCGAATCATATTGTTTTAAGTATTTGTCTCTTGTAGAAAAATATCTAACATTGAAGAATTTTCACTTTTGATACACGGAGCAACATTTATACTCGTATTTGGGGCTACCAGAATTACCTCCACGTAATAGTTAAATGCCAATTCGCGTATCCTTAACTAGATTTCTGGTAATATTCAAAATACATTTTTCGTTAAAACTAGCAATATCTTCACAGATACCAGAAATACTTTTAACGATTACGTAGAAGTAATTCTAGTTGCCCCAAACATACATTTTTCTCCGTGTACGCTTCCATGTGGGCCGATCATTTATTTCTTCGTCAAAACGATCGTTAAGACTACTTAAGTCTAGGAGTGACGCTATTGGTCGGAATTAGTAAAACTTTGGCTGTTTTTTCAGTAGTTATCGTTAAGTTTCCCGTTATAGCTAAAGGCTATTTATGAATAGCTATGAACAACAAGTAATATTTAACGTTGGTTACCATAGCAACTGCTAAATTTCGCAAATCTTTACCAATTGTGTTACTCATTAACAGTTGTAACGATCAGTTTGACAAACAAAAATAAATAAATAGATAGATAGATAGATAAATAAATAAATAAATAAATAAATAAATAAATAAAAAGATAAATAAATAAATAAATAAATAAATAAATAAATAAATAAATAAATAAATAAATAAATAAATAAATAAATAAATAAATAAATAAATAAATAAATAAATAAATAAATAAATAAATAAAAAAGTAGCTGGAGAGAGTCGTATGATATTGAGTTTTATTCGTGGAAATGTATCCGGAACATTCTACATTTTTAGCCCATCGTGTGTCGTTGGAGAAAACACCTACCTATCGTAAGAAAAAAAAGGAAAGACGGCATCGCGTACTTTCGATCAATTTTCGCAAAGTGCTGGAGCGATATTCACTTACGACTTTATTGAAGCAGAGATTATTACACGCCATCAAAATGGAGCTTTGAAGAGGATCATAGATGCGATGGAACGGCTGTTCACTGCTCAGCGTTGATTCTCAAAGAGAAGAAGGTCATCCCGGTCATAATCATTCAAAAATTGTGAGATCCGGTGGCAGTCTTTTATAACGAGCCATGCATTAGCAATGTAGACTGCATTTTAGCATTGACTGCATTAGCAATGGAGGTCGCGCAATGATATAAACCCTATATCTCCAAACGACGACACTAAGGATCAATTTTCTGTCCACTGATGATTCCTCACCTGTATGGAGTGTCGAAGTGAGATGCTGGATCAATAGAAGGCGCCACTAGTCACTTTTTGAGAATTTGACTTAAAAGACTTACAATTTTGTTCTGAAAGTATTCATGGGAAGGGGCGTCCCCACAGGAACTGCATAGTTTTTCTCTTAATTTTTGTGCTAGATTTCAACAATATTGGTGCTAGATTGACGGAGATAATCAAGCCCCGACATTTTGGCAAAATATTAGACTATGTATAGGCGGGTTTTCACATGATACACTAAGAGAATTCTTCTTTTAATCCAAGGTGTATTTCGTTTGTGTTAAGGAAAATGCACAGTGAAATATTGACTAAGGGGGATTTATTTCTCTGACGTTTTTCATGAATATTCACTAATTTCTAATTAAACATAATGAGTAGCTCGAAAAAGGCCAAGAAAATTGATTTCAAGAAAAACTGCGTCTTTAAGATTCTGATAGTCAACAACAGTGGCGGATCCAGAACATTTTTCGGGGGGGGGGGGCAAGCCTGTGAAGTTTTGAAATTTGAAGCGTCGGTAGAAGTAATTTCGGGCCATTTTCTATTGAAAAAAGGCATAATTTGAGGCTTCTGAGGGAGGCACGTGCCCCCCCCCCCCGTAGATCCGCCACTTGTCGTCAGTCTCGCGTGTGCCTATATCTATAGTATCTGATATTTTACACAGTAACTAGATAGTAGAATAGCGATTATTTTTACTGCATATGCTGGTAAAGCACCAAACCTCTTAAATCTTACAATAAACTAAGAATCGCCCTGTATATTACAGCAGCTACAGAGAAGTAAGACTAACATAGCCACTAAAAGTGTAAATAGGCTCTGAAAGTTCCATAAGGGAGCATAAATTACATTAAAGGCTTTTAACAGTCCTATGGGGAGAAGTAATACTCGAGAGGAAGGTATATGTTCACGCTGTGAAGTGTGAATGGTGCTTCGCATGCAGGAGTGAGGAGGTATCTATCAACAGGTGCCCCTTCTTTTGCGGCGAATGCAACAAGGTTGACAAGAAAAAAATTCCTTGAAAGCATGGTATGATAAAATGTGATTACTTTTTTCAGTTTTCGCTTCATTGGAAGCACTCACCATAATTGCAGGTTCACTTTGACATTTTTGTCTCGAAAAAAGGATTTGACTGCAAAATCGGCACCTATTGTCACCTTGTAGTTGGAGCTGAATCTACCTGAGAAAAAAAAATAAGCTATTGTTACTTTTCCATATATGAAGATGCCATTTTGATCGAAGATCATTTAATAAATTATTTTCTTACTGCGGTTGAAACTATTTTCCAAGAATAAGATTACTTTTTAATCTATATTCAAACATTTGATGGCCCATCAAGAGCAAAACTATATATATTTGCAAAATATCTTCTCACTTTTCAGGAAAGCTCATATCGCCCTTAAATATTATTGGAAGCAATCTTAGTTCGAAAATATCACATCGCATTTGCTGAATAGTTATGTGAAGGTTGGCAACGGGGTTCTACTACCTGTTGAATCAGACACTGGCGGGAAGTTTAAAAATCGCTCAAAAAATGTATTTTTTTCAAATTTCTCAGCTAATATCAATTGAATTGTCTTGGACTTATAAAAAATTCCGAGCGCATTTCACGACCCATCTTTTAAGACCAAGTTTGATGAGTTTGGTTGCGTAGTTTTGCTGCTCTGCGTTGTGACCAGACACTTTTTCAACCGAATTCTGGCCGGCGAAATAATTCTTGTAATTATAAGCGTCTACCGTTAGGCGCAGTCTCGGTGTTTTCTGACATGCCGTTCTGCGTCTATACCAACACTTATAATCAACACGCACAGCTTGCTCTTTCCAACTTTTTTTTATTTAGCAGTAAAAACTTTAAAGTTTCCAGGGTATGCTCACCGCAAACTCAATAGTTTCATAATTGTCATGCGTTTAAATAAACGATCTAGTCCAGGAAAGTCTCAAGGGGGGGGGGACATTTTTGTAACGTAAGTGGGGGTCTGGAGGGACACCCTTCAGTCAATGGGGGTTTGCCCCCCCCAGAAAATTTTGAAAATTTAAGCTTCTCTAATGCCAATGTGAGGCATCCTTTAACCGTTAACTCCTCATTTTTATACTACCTCATTTCAATTTTTGTTCGTAAAAGTGGAAGATCCCGCATTAATGCCAGCTACCTAATTTTTGTGCATTTTTGTAGAAAAATGAATGTGTAGTGAATGAAATTAAGACCTTGTCCCCCCCCCCCCGCAAAACTTAGTCTAATTTACCTAAGGTTATTTAAAGTCTTTTGTTTTTCCCTTCTATTTTTCTTTTGCTTTCCCCCCTCTTTCTCCTCCTCTTACTGTTTTTAGGGGGTCCAAAGGGGAGGGGGGTGAATGCCGTCGTGCCCCCCCTCCTCTGGATCCACCCATGTGAACTACAACGTTGCCCAATCGCACGTTTCGTGACTAGTTCAAGATTATCATTGTGATTACCTATTATAGTTCAACGATTATATTGGTTCAATACTCAAATCACATCCACTGCCTGTTTTACGGAGTTGCGGTCGATCCTTTGACACTTATTCAGATCTGCCATTTTGCGTATAATCAATGCTATTTTTCAATTCACCGATGATTCCACCGGTTGAGAAAAGATTATACAGTTACGTTCAGTGTATGACTGCAATGCACGAAAATACTCTGATCTGTAATATTTCCTCAATCGGAGGAAACTCCGTTAATTAATTAAAATATCCGCACGTTTTTTTAAAGTCATCGACGACTCCACCGGTTGAGAAAAGACTACAGGTGCGAGGATTTTAGTTCATTACAGTAATACACTGAACTGAACTGTGTAATCTTTTCTCAAACGGTGAAATCATCGGTGAATTGAAAAATACCAATAATTACACGCAAAACGGCAGCCTTGCACTTATTACTCATGAATGTGCAACAGGTCACGATTAGTGAACTTAAGTATTGGTGCTTATATGTTTTTCATTCAGAAGAAATACTTACAACTGCGAAAAAGCACATTAAAGAAAAAAGTGGAGAGGGAGATAAAAATGAATCTGTGATAAAAATATTGTTGAAAAACGCGTTTGTTTACTTAAAAAAATAAACAAATTGACATAAAGCGGTGCTGCCGTTTCGCGTATCGATTCCAAAACTCAGCTGTGATTTCACCGGTGAACGAACAAATTACAGATTAAAGTATGTTCGTTTGACAAAAATATACTTCTTAACTAAGCTCTATAATATTTTTCCTCGCCAGAACTATCATTGAATGGGTCTGTTGCATACTTTTGCTACAACAATATAGAACCTTGATTCTTATGTAAAATTCGGCAAAAATAACGATGCGCACAATAAGAACGTTCAAAAATCACTCATTAACTCAGGAAATCACTTCAATTTCAAACAGCCCGCGTCACACTAGACACTATTTGCACCGGTATACTACTGCATAGACGGAACCACCGTGGATATATAAACAACCTCGTAACTACAAAATGATGGAATTTCTTTCTTAATACGTGAAATATAAGTTGCATTTGCTGTCTGGTCTTTTCGGTTTATCAAAGATTACAAAGGAGTATAAGAAATGTACGCATCTAAACGAAACATTCCAATGTTTATAATTTCTGTTCATGTTTACATAAGCGAGATGGTTCCATCTATGAGTTATAAGTCGGTGATATAGTGTCTAGTGTAGCGCGGTTTGTTTGAAATGGAAGGTATTTTCTGAGTTAATGAGTGGATTTTGAAAGTTTTTAATGTGCGCATCGTTATTTTCGCCGAATTTTATGTTAGAATCAATGAGTTGTATTGATGTACCAAAAGTACGCAACAGTCCCATTCAGGCATTCCATTCAAATACGCCACATAGCAGCATTGTAGGTTGTAGAAGTCTTTGCTGCAGGACCCTCTCGCTCGACTTAAGTCTCAAGTTCATGGACCTTCGCAGAATTTTACTCTCAGTTTCTGTCTGATTGTGAATTTTCAAGCGTGAAGTATAAACTTGCGCTATGATGATTGATGAACCTCTTCAAAAAGCTAGTAATTCACAAGATAGATTATAATACAGGTATATGCATTCAGCCTGCTATAAATTGATGTATTTATAGCACACTGTAGCACAATTATAGCACATTTGCATATATCCATCGACCAATTCAGTTTGATTTCAAGAGGATGGGCTGTGACTGAAGATTTGACAAAACTATTTAGTTACTTGCGGTGAGTGAAACGGTTGAGGACCTGCGACGCAATGCCGTGTGAAAAGCAGTGACGAATCCAAGATCTCTTTTATCTCTCTCATTCCTTTTCTGAATGAATAAGTGGGGGAGGGGAAATATAAAAGGAGGGCGGTTTTAACCCTGTTGCTATCCTTGTCTAAAATGTTCGTTTTAAAGGATAAAGGAGAGAGATGCGGAGAATTTCTCGTCGCGCTACCGGGAAGAGCGGTCGTGAAGAGCGAAAGGCGCTCTATCGAAAGGGATCTTATTTTGAAGGGAATGCTGATTTCGAAGGAGGAGAACACCTCATGTTTTAAAAATGTCCCGTCTCCGACAATGTCCTCAATTGTATGTTAGGATCAGCAGAGAGGAGGTAAATGGTGGAGGAGAGTAGATGGGGGGGGGGAGAGGAGGATCCAATAAAATCTACTCGATTTCATTCAAGCAGCCCGCCGCGCCAGCCGTGTTATCGCCGACCGATGCAATAAAAACAAGCTAGTGAGTTATGCAACCCGCACGCCGCGCGCCACCCGGTATTGGCGAATATTTATGGCCACAGTTTATGGCGACCAAAGGCACATTAAATTTAATGTGTTCGATGACAACTTATTTCGATCCGCCCTCGCAGCCGGCGTTGCGACACGTACTTTCCCCGCAACGTAAGAAGGAGAAAAAGCATTTCTTCCCAATACAAGACATTGCATGATGGGATTTTTCTGTTGTACGTATTCTTGAGGTCTTTCTTCACTTGTGTGTTGGGTAGTAAAGCCCAACATAAGTCTGTAACGTATTTTTGCTACAACAATAAGTCACATTGATTTTAGGAGTCAATCATTAAGTGAAACCTCAGCTCTCTTATTCGAACTTAATGGGTAGATTAATATTATTCCACCATGGTACTTCATTTTGCCTAAGTGATGAATTGAAGGCGCTTAGTGATACATCTTTTCCTAGTTGAAAATTGTTTTAACGTCAAAACTTAAAGGAATGAAACCGTCTGAAGCAGAGATGACGGTAAAAAAAAAAAAAAAACAAAAAACAAAAAACAAAACAAAAAAACAAAAAAAAACTACAGGTGTAATCCGTAGAGCGAGCTCATGTAAGATTCTACGAAAGTAACGATGCTCTCATCACATACTGTAAAAATCCACTCGTTAACTGAGGAAATATAATTTTAAAAAATTGTCCATTTTTTAATAACCTGCGTTATACTGCGTGTAATGTTTCTATCAAACGACTACTGTACGTACATAGACGAAGGGGCCACCATGTTTAAGTAAAAATTACTGTAACCTCAAATGTTGGTTTTTTTCCTATAAGTATATCAAACGTTGGTTAATTCATTTATGGGTCATAATTTCAAAACGGGCAAAAATTATATCCCAACAAGATTGCGTTTATATGTATAATCTAATTGATGAAATAATTATCTACTTCTAGTTAAAAGTACTGATTGTAAGCTTGAGCTTTTGACTCGGGGCAACTATAATTATTATTACTTTGATGGGTGCAGAGTTAATTACGTTTATTATTTGTTTTACGACCCAAAATGTTCGTCAGTGATGCGTCCGTTAAAGAATACTTTGGTATTCAGTTGTAAGCTTTTTGAAATGCGAATAAATGTTGAAACATACAACATACAGCTATATTAACTCAAAGAAAAACCTGTGAAATTCGGCCAAATTTTTAATTTTGGTGATTATAGTTTTCCTTCATGCTTTAAAACATGACGAATGGTTGTTCCCTTGTGTCAAAATGCCCGTCAGTAACGCTCGCATTTAATGGTTTTACAGAGCTTTAAAGATTTCATTAAAAAATAATGTAGGTTATTGCCTTCGATTATCTTGAGCGCTTTTCATTGTTTGAGCGCAGAAATTACTGAAATCTACCGATGTGAATTTAATTTTGAAACGTTTTTCATCGCAAGTCTTAATCTCATCAATAGGCAAGTGTCCTGGACATAACGGGACTTGAATTACCTAAAAAAAGTTATTAATATCAAGGTTTTGTGTCCTATAATTTGTTCTTTAATTCAATAACTTTATTTTTCATTAAAAACAAACATTAAAATCACTTTGAACGAGCGGTATTGTTTTTATTAGAATTTTTGCTCAATCGTCACCGACGGACAACTTCCTAGAGCTACGGATATCATCTGATCAATACATACATCTTTCTGCGATAAAAAGAGGAATATCAAATGCTCAAAATCCTTTGTTATAAGGTCCACCCTCGTAATATTGAAGGTGAAAAACCACTCTACAGCTTCAAATCTACACTTCAGCTTCTTTCTGATCAAGGACTCTTAGAACTCAATTTGAAATTATGACCCCGAAATCTGAATAAAATAATTGTAAAATATTGTATCAGTATAAATAAACGAACTAAACACCGTTTCGAAAATCTATATGGAATGTCGATGTTCTCAAACGCGGTGGTTGCGGTGGTGCATATCGTCTATGTAGTGGCTAGTTCGTGATAAAAGTACATAGTTAAGCGCCGCGGCCGGCGCCGCCCGGGGGATGTTCATCGGTTCTCGCATGTTCTATCTTCAGTTAAGTAGTAGTAGGCTTTCAAAGTTTTTTAAGTCCACATCGTCATTTTCGCGGAATTTTGCATAAAAACCAATAAACCGCATGATTCCGGGACACGCATAAATAGTTGCTCGAAAGTTTGAGCTTAATCCCAACAAAGTAGGTTGCTGTTTGGAAAAGTTGTGGTTGAACGAAAATTTCGCGGAATTTTAAGTTCTCGTATATGCGCGCCAAGTCATACCTAGAATTTGAGCTATGGTTACACGTTCAATAGAGGCCGACTGCGGTTCCGAAATTCGGATAAGAGACACACACTTTGAACTGGCCACGATGGAGGACGTTAAAATACCCCCTCCCACAACCATGGTGATGAAAAGAAAGCCCCCCCCCCCTCATAAGTATATGTGGAGTGATTACTCCTCGGTTAAAATAGCCGTTCTAAACTATATTTCGAATTTAAACTTTATTAATTTATGCCCTGACCTTATTTGCCTTTTGGCAGGATTCAGACTAGCTTTCCTCTAGTTTTTTGTTCTTTAATAATTTTTGTTTGTTTTCTT
The DNA here is from genome assembly GCA_011764245.1 of Trialeurodes vaporariorum. Classification (NCBI taxonomy): domain Eukaryota; kingdom Metazoa; phylum Arthropoda; class Insecta; order Hemiptera; family Aleyrodidae; genus Trialeurodes; species Trialeurodes vaporariorum. The sequence continues at coordinate 81,723,206 of VMOF01000111.1, read as the reverse complement.
CTGATTTCATGATAGGTAGGCACAATGTCAGTAAGTCGAACTCGACTTTTGGCAGGGATAATTGAAGCGGATAGTGATCACTGATCAGTGGCGTAGTGTGCAATTTGGCAGCATGGTATTTTGTTCATTTAAACCCATGTAAAAAGTCGAATGCGAAGGTGTTCACCGAACACAGAACACTTCGATGTTTTCCATGGGTTTAAATGGACGAACTGCAACGTTGCCAAATCGCACGCTACGCCACTGTCACTGATCGCTGTGAACGTGTTGACAAGTAGTTAACTATTCGTACGCAACTGTACCGTTTTAGTCTACCCTAAAAAATGAAGGCGTTTTTATGAGAGTATGACACGGTCTCTATCTTTCGGGGGAGTGCTTGAATCGGTTAACTCTAGCTTTGTGTTTGGAAAGTAATTAACTATTCAAACGCGAGTATGTGTTTTAACCTACCTTTAAGTATGATGCCGCACCATACAATTAAGACGTGGTTTCCAAATAATTCTGTCAGAACGAGAAGTAACATTACGCGTGGTCACGTGGTACGTCCCTTCTCGACCCTTTTCCCCCTTTCAGATCGTAATACAAGTCCCGGGTTCTAACAAAAAGCTGGTTTGCTCGGCAAGGTCGTTCATCTTTCTTTTCCTATTTCTCCATTTCTTACTTGGTTTTCTCATTTCTTTCCTATTTTTCCTCCCTCCCTAATCCCTATCCTTCATCTCTGTTCCTTTCACTGCCCAGTCCACCCAAATTGGGCCGCAACCCACCGGGAAATACGCCGGTTTTCCGGTGGACCAGTCCACCTCTGACGATCAATCACAACTTTTTTTTTCAAATCTCATTCAATTTTGTTGGGGGTTAAGCTAAAAAAAATCGAGACACAATTACACGTGTCCTAAGGGCTCCTTTTTTTTTTTTTTTTTTTTTTTTTTTTTTTTTTTTTTTTTTTTTTTTTTTTTTTTTTCAATTCTTGAGCTTGAGAACTAAATTTCAGCGATATTGGTCCGAAATAGACGAAGAAAGCAAGCACCGAAATTTTAACAAAATATTAGGCTATGTAGGGGCGTTTCATTACGCCTGATAAAACGCTCCTACATCCAGCCTAATTTCTTCCAAAATTTCTTTTGCCGGATTTATTCGTAAATCTTGGACTAATCTTGTTGAAATTTAGTTTAAAAATTGAAATAAGAATTACGCAGTTCGATTACTTAATGCTTTCAGAAAAAAGATCGCAAGCCTTTCAATTAGACTTACTCAATAAGTGACCAGTGATACTATCTGTTGAGCAAAAATTTCACTTCAGGCAGATGAGGAATCGCCTTATAGAAAGAAACGAAGTTTAAATAAAGGATTGTTGAGTGCACGGTGCAAAGCGATGTGGCAACACCGCATCTTAGAATGTGACGTTACTGTCGCTTCTCGCACATCTTTCTGTATTTAACTCTTCGAATTTTTCGAAACGTACACAGCTCATTTTTATTCGTGGCGGATACGAAACTGAAAATATTTCTAAAAATTCCAGCAAAGTCTGCATCGTTTCACCTAAATCATATTCCGAAAATGCATTAAATTACTGGTTTAAATTGTAGAGTCTGACTCGTTCTCGTCCAATGCAAGGATTTTGGTTGGATTCAAATGGGAAATGCATAACCGTGCGGTAATAATATTCATGCAATTATGGCAACGTCGCACGTTTGTGATGACTTACGATTTAGATTCAGAGTCGTATGAGCACCGTATTTTTAGCACTTTTTCTCCCAACCGCGACATCATCGACACATTGATAATTTGATGTACTTAATGGACGTAGATATATTTCATGAGTATCAAATACCTACTTTCCTACTTTGCATGCATTGCATGAACAAAAAGATGCAAAAAGGGCTGCCCCCCCCCTTAGAAGTTGGAAAATGCCGATTTACTGTCAATTTTCCCTGAAATTAGCTAAAAAGAAACAAGCAAACATTTTCGGATATAAAAGGCTCCCCCCCTAGAATCCCCCCGTGTCTTCCTAGAGTATTTAATAATATACAACTAAATCAGTTGAAAGTGTAGGAAAAGTGGAGCCCAAATTAGCTTCTAACTTAATTGCATTAAAAAATTAATATTGCTGGTTTTGATAGAATACGTACACTTCCATTATTACTTTAAAAAGCAATGGGTCTGTTGCAAACTTTTGCTACAGCGATAAAAAGTGTTTACTCCAATGTAAAATCGCCTGAAAAATCCATTGGTGGCATCATAAAGTCAATAAATACAATATTAAACTCACAAGAGGCGTTTATCGAAATCCAAGATGGCGGCAAAATATCGAGGAATCTGAATGTATGCACCGTGATCATCCAAGGATTGCCAACTTTGACAAACTCACTGCAGGTAGAGGTTATGTGTTTATTTACGTTGTGATTGGTTGTGATGGATATTGTGAGGTTGGGTATCCTTGGATGTTCGTGGTGCATGCATACAGATTGCTCGATATTTTGCCGCCATCTTGGATTTCATTAAACGCATTTTGTGAGTTTATTGTTGCATTTCATTGCTTTCTGATGCCATCATTGGACTTTTCAGGCGATTTTACATTAGATTGCACACTCTATAGCGCTGTAGCAAAAGTTTGCAACAGACCCATTACATTGATAAAAAATAATTTCAGTTAACATTATTTGACTGGCGAACAATAACACGCGTCTGACAAAGATTGTATTTATATCGACGAATTTGAGGTTGTCGCGAAATTTGCAAGAACCAAGTTTCGCCTTGAAACTTGAACATTTTGTCTGAACACCCACACCCCCAAACGACCCCCCCCCCCCCCCCAAGGGACTGTCGGGAGCTTCTGAAAATATCAAAAATGGAAAATTTGGGATCAATTCCTTACCGTCTGGTAAAGAATTGACCCCAAATTTTCCATTTCTTCAAATCATTTGGTTCAGTAGTTTTCGAGAAAAATTACCTATCCGGGTGATACACCCCGCACAATATTTTCATCAAGGGACCCTAACCCTCTTAGGACCAGGGACCAAATAATGTTAATTCCTCACGGTCCCGCTCGCTTGATGATAGGTGAGCACTTAAGGGGGGTATAAACCACACGTAACCGTACTCAAGTACGCACCATCCAACGTCTTTCGGAGGACCGTCAAGCCGGAGCTGCCGATTTGCGTAGATTTAATGGCATTTTTAAATTCACCGATGATTCCACCGGTTGAGAAAAGATTACATCGTTCAATTCAGTGTATGACTGTAATGCATGAAAATACTCTGATCTGTAATCATTTCTCAATCGGAGGAAACGCCGTTAATTAATTAAAATATACCGGTTGAGAAAAGACAAAAGACGCTAGTATTTTCGTGCATTACAGTCATACATTGAACAACTCTGTAATCTTTTCTCAACCGGTGGAATCTTCGGTGAATTCCAAAATGCCATTAAATCTACACAAATCGGCAACTCTGCGTCAAGCAGAGTGGGGCAAAAATTTATTCGGAAATTATTTGGTGAGTCAGGCAACGCTGAGTCAATCGAATTAATGTACGAATAATTCTGCAATAATTGATACCTTCCGTGCGTTTTCCTTTCCTCAGCTCAGGTAGCAAACCCAGTTTTCAGTGTTGCCGGAGTTATTTCATTATCTCTCATTAGTTGGTTGCCCAACTCTGCCGTCAAGTCGTAACATAATTTGGTCCCTGTTTTGTTCGAAAGAACGCCACTCCTGTGTTTAGAGGGAAGGTAGTTAACTGTTCGTATTCGGGGGAGTTGGAATTGCCTATACGACAAATTGAAGGCGCCCGATGAAACCTTATCATCAAAATAATCAATGCTATTTTTCTATTCATCGATGATTCCACCGGTTGAGAAAAAGATTACACAGTTCAGTTCAGTGCATGACTGTAATGCACGAAAATACTCTGAGCTGTAATATTTCCTTAATCGGTGGAGACTCCGTTGATTATTATAAGTGGCGATAGCCACCCCGGTCAAGTTTAAAACCCCAGAAGCAGTTGGCTAGCGGGACCACTTATATTTTTTACGAACATCGCGAAAAAGGCTCTGAGCAGGATTTCTCGCATGTTCGGTTAAATACCGCTTATACCGTCGCTCAAAACCCCATAACCCCCTATATGGCCAGAACGGGCCCAAAAAGATCTATCAGATGGTATGAATTGATTTTTGATTCATGGTTCAAGCAAAAATAAATCTTTAGAAAACCGTCTTTTTTACGGTTAAATTTTTGAATCGACCGCCAAAACCAATTATTCAATAAGTCACTCCACAGAGTAAACGCCTGCACAAAACCCTAGATAACCATACATTGATAGATTCAGAATGACTGGGAGATGATACTTCCGAAGAGTTTGACTTATTTCATTCACTTGTAAGGAAATAAACTCGAAAATAAGCATGGGCCAATCAGACCACCCTTCAGTGTTGCCACAGACCGAAGCCTGAAACAAGTCCACACCATCACCGCTTGACACCAGGGACAAATCAAATCACGTAACACTGCATAACATCAACAACGGCTAAGTATCTTTATTCTGACATTTGACCCACGGTTTTCGTTCGAGTTTTAACAATTAATGACTGTCAAACGGGCCAAAGTAACTTAAATGGCTAAAACAGTAGCAAGAAATTCTTCAATAGTGTTATTTCTGTGATGACGGTACTTTCAGTTTCAAGCCGTGAAATTCGAGTTCGAAGCTCATGACCTAACCCAATTTATCACCCTAGAGGGGGCAAAAGTTAATAGTAGTTGTTTCCAGTTGATTTGCATTGTAAACTTGTTCTCTTGCTTTTGTCATTTTCTTGTGCCAATTTGATGGTGTGTGAGAGTGCGATACTATTTCATCAGTTCATCCGAGTCCCACCTGAATCTTATAGGTTTATCTGAAATGTAAGATAATTCGGTGCAGTCCCACGTAGCCTACGAGTCCCATTATTTCTGCGCCAGAATTTCTAGCCTGATTGAATTATCTCTCATGTCCCTGTGTTGTGTAGGTACTTTGATTTATTTCAATTTCTTGTTACACTTCAATGATTACGGAAGAAAACCGCGTACAATCACAGTGTATTCCGTCTCCACACCGGTAGTGTACACATTCCAGTTTGAGAGGAAACATGTAGGCAAGTACATAGCTCTTGGTTTGCTGGTGTAACATCCAGCTAGTGTCCTATTTTGAAACCTGATTTGCAGTAAATGGTGGTTTTTGATTTATAGATTATCATTTGCGGAACTCAGTTCCAAAGCTAAATCATCGATGGAACTCAGAGCTGCGGAAACTTTTTTCGGAAATTTGCAAGCTCCCAGTGTGGGTATGGTGAGCATCTTGTAGTGATTTAAAATTTACTTATAGTTGTTCCTTTGCAAGATGCAACTCCTTATTTTCATGAAGCAGTAGATGTGTTCAAGCTGTATCTAGCTTACAGCGTCAATTACTGCGGTAAGTCATCAATCTGATCTAAATGTCGACATTTCTGGCCATGCAACAACTTTAGTAAAAAGTACAAATTACAGTTGGAGAGCAAGAATGTAGGTATTTATCTCTTGATGCTCGAGTGAAACAGCCAACTTATGTTCTACTTTGAAACTTGATTTGCAGTAAATGGTGGTTTTGAGTCTTAGACTATCATTTCCGAAACTCAGATTTAACGTTAATTCATTGGTGGAACTCAGAACAGTGGAAACTATTTTTTTGGAATTGCAAACTTTAACTGTTGGTAGGTATGTACCCTGTGGTGAATAAGTACTGATAAAAAATTGCTCACTTTTGAAACCTGATTTGGGGTGTAATCAATCCAAAAAACTACAGAGGTATTGTTTGCGGTTTGCACATACATTGTTCTCAGCAACCAGCAACACCAATTTCTCATGCCAGTTTCTTCATTGGTGATAAAGTTATTTTATGCTGGACTGGAAAAGGTTGTCTTAGCCTCAAGAGTGGGTCAAGGCTTGCATTCCATTAAAAATCAAACTCTAGCTGCGTGGAAATTAAATTGCGCAGATATTACTCATGAATTTCATGCGCAGATTTTTTGTCAGGCGTAGTTGAAATAATGTCAGTGGCTATGGACCCATTCTCACTGTTATTAAGTTTAGATAAATGGCTTTCAAAGCCAGTGGACCCTTCATCTACTAACCTTGCCAGTAACAATGCTAAAATGCCTTTTCACCTGACATGGCGCAGTCAAATAAGTTAGCTATAAACAAAGACTTTCCATTCTGTGTTGAGTGCTTGTCGCACTGTGTCTGTACTCTTTAGAATAGCAGTGCGTACCTACAGGCAATTAGGAAGTTCCAGTACAACAATAAGAAAGTTAAAATTTACCACAAGGCTCATACCTACCACCAACAGTAAAAGTTTGCATTTCCAAAAAGTAGTTTCCGCTGTTCTGAGTCTCATCGATGAATTAACTTTAAAAACACAAATGATAGTCTTGGAATCAAAACCACATTTTACTGCAAATCAGGTTTCAAAAGAGAACATTAGTTATTTGTTACACGAGCAAACCAAAGAGACAAGTATTTGTTTTCTCTCCAACTGCAATCTATTCACTACGCATGGAGAGACGGAGTCCGCTGTGATTGTGCACAGTATCCTCTGCTCTAATTGGAGTGCAACAAGAGATGGAAGTGAATCAAGTACCTATTTACGCAAAACAATGACCTTAAATTTGGGAAAGGATAACTCAATCAGGCAAGCAATTTTGGCATAGAAATGATAGGACTTCACACAATCATTTTAGACTTTCGATAAACCCTGTGATTCATGCGGGACTCAAATGCACTCTTATTAATAAGTACCTATTTATCTTTAAATAAAATACAATAGTAATAATACAGCACATCATTATTGTTTGGACTGTATGAGCCATTAATATGCCAACCTCTAAAATTTTGTTTATAATCATAATAAAAATAATAATGTTGTTGTTGCTTTTGAATATTGGCTCGTGACTTGATATAAGTTCACGATCAGGCTCATAGAGTGAGCCACAAACAAACGCTTCTACAGTGACTCTTGAGATTCACACTTTTGGGGTTTTTAGCTGTTGTCCATTTTGCCTGCCTCACAAATCACAAAATTATGGTATTGTGAGGTATTTCAGGACGTGCTTTTGAGGCACCACGGGGGCATTGCAGTGGTGCGCCAAGGGGGGGGGGGGGGGGGGGAGTGTTCCCTTTCTTCGGGCGGCAAAATTAGGGTGAACAAGTAAAAAAAAAAAAAAAAATGGAAGAAAAGGGTTATCTCTAGCAATGTATTTCCCAAAGGTAGCAAAATCAGTGGGTACTTACAAGCGAAAAAAAGTATTCAATTTCATAATTTTGAAGGGCGGTCAAATTGCAATCTTTTCTCCCCCCTCCGGAAACCTCGGCACGCCCGTGGGAGGCAGCCATGATTTTATTGATGAAAAAATCTTACCGACAATTTCATACAGGCAAGTTTGTTTGCCTCGTTTTTTTTAACATAAAAAACTAAAAAAAAAAAAAGCTAAAAAAAAAAAAAAAAAAAAAAAAAAAAAAAAAAAAAAACAGATGCACCTGAAATTGGTTTTAAACGAAAGTGCTAGTGTTTCAGAGTGGCTCTGTAGGCACAGAATTCTGTGTAACTGTTTCTTCAAGGATTTTACGCCATTAAGAAACGGACACATGACAGAAACAAGCGACATTTACTCACCTGGACAGTTGTACTAGAATTATGTGTCCAGATAACCACTCTAAAACACTTGCTTTTTTGTTTAAACCAATTTCCTCTGAATTAATCATAATTTTGGATGTGAGGTTGAAACAAACGAGGGCAAGCAAGCTAGAATCAATCTAATGGTTTGTTTATTTTCTTACCTATCAATACATTTTATTTTGCATGCGCGCTGGCAGAAAAGGGGCAGACCGGGAAACCCCCCCCCCCCCGAAGAATTTGGAAAATTCAATGGATAGACATAACCAGGACAGAGTGTCCTAGAAAGAAAGAAAAGGGGTTTAACTGACATTGCTGTGTAGAGGGATGATTACTTTGTCACTCATTCGTAATTTGTTGCATATTCATAATATAATAATAATAAATAAATAAATTTATATTCCAGCTATTGTCAGCTTCAAAACACGCACAGCGAATAAACGGCGAGGATAAGGTCCAACTACTATGCAAATGGAGGAGGCTGCCCTCAAAGTGTAACGTGGTGGATGGTCGAGCAATCGGAGTGAGGAGTGATGTGTTTGCTCGTCTCCGTGTGTTGCTATTGGTATCGTTGCAGTTGAAGGCGCATCTTGCTCCCTTCCGCTGTAGCGAGTCCAGTGGTTCGACACCCTGGGACGGGCGACCGCAACGCTCCCCACCAACCTGTTGTAACGAGTATCCACTCTTCGTCGGACGCTTGCAAATGTAAGTTCGTTGTACTTTTTGAAAGGGGTGGGCTCCGGCCCATTCCATGAATTTAATTTTATTTGTGAAAATTCCTCTTTATTTCTAATACGGTCAAAGTTCTCCTTCCTGTTTCGCCTTTTTCGTAAATCGTTAACAAATTGTTTCGTTTCTTTATTTCTTTCAAATTTTTTTCTGTGGCCGGTGAGTCACTCGTGCTCTGGGATCTTTTAGTGAGATTACCGTGTCACAAAAGGAGAACACTGCTAATTGAAAGCACGTGAAAAAAGAATCTATTAGAGCACTGAACACATTGGTTTCTGTTTCTGCATACCTTTACTTTCACATTCAGCATACCTATGTTTTATTTCCTTCTCATAATGAGGCATCATAAATTATTATCATATTCATTGGTTTCTCTCTGGGAATTATGAGATTAGACCAGCAGTACTGAAACTAGCTGTTTTCTAAGAGCAGAAATCAGTCACTCTGCGCTCACTTCAGAGGCGGCTTTTGCAATCTGGCAACACTTCATTCAGTCCCTTCAAAGTCATGAAAAGGGTAGAAATATAGGGGCTGCACAGCGCACTCTCTCAAATCAATATTTCACAAGGGGTTAAATGAACGAAATGCATCGATGCCAAAATGCACGCGCCGCCTCTGACTCTGTCGTTGCTCAAAGAATGCCATGAAAAAAAAAAAAAACAAAAAAACAAAACAAAACCTTTGACTACAAAATCAGCTTGATATGTCACAAAAAAATCCAAAACCCTCTGGGTTTAAAAAAAAAAGCCGGTCTAGTTTAAAAGAACTTTTTCTTAGGGATTGATACAAAAAAAAAAAAAAAAAAAAACTAAAAAACAAAAATCTGCTCCTAAATCTGATTAAAAAAAAAAAAATGCTAATGATATGTGCTGCGATCAAGTCTCAGGTTCTGTTTCATCTTTCTTCAAGATTTCTTGTGACCACAGGTGTCATTTTGGGCTTTACATTGCGTTTTACCGTCCAAACATTGAAATTCGGTCGTGTGTGTGTGTGTGGGGGGGAGGAGGGGGTCTGCCAATATTAATCGCTGAAATACGTTTGATATCCGATGCGATCAAGTCCCAAGTGCACTCTCTTCCTACCACTTTAATCTAAGGTGCCCTTTAATAATGGGGGAAAAAAACTTGAGCCGGCAATTTTTTTTCTTCCTTCGTCTATCCCGTTTCAATTTCACATCGTATCGTCGACCCGTGATTCATTAAATGAAAAGGTAGACAAAGATTTTACCAGTCTACTCTACAATTTGTAATAACTGTAACATATTATGGCTTTAAAGAAAACGAGTGGAAGATGGCCTACCTATACGAAACCGTTGATGAACAGAGGATATGCTATCCCCAGTATAAATGGTCCATACTGGTCCACAACCAATTCTCCATGTAGTATGGATGTATGGCTATATCGGAGTGACGCTTACTGGAGTATTGGTTATGGACCATTTAAACATCACGGCTATGACTCAAATGGTACAATGAATATCCTTGAGTACTATAAATTCTTGTAATAAACTTAATTACTTAGGAGCACCTTGAACCAAAAAAAGGCAAAAATGAACATTTTGATACCATAAATGGTCCTACTTCTCTCGTGAACAGAAAAATGTTATATGGTCAACGATCATACTTACAATTAGCATTCACTTGAATCCACTTTTACTTAATTTGCATCGGGAAAACGCAGTTTAACATTCCTCCGTAGATCAGCGCTGGTATTAGCAAAGGAATAGGAGCAAAAAAATTGCCGGCTCAAGTTTTTTTCCCCCCATTATTAAAGGGCACCTTAGATTAAAGTGGTAGGAAGAGAGTGCACTTGGGACTTGATCGCATCGGATATCAAACGTATTTCAGCGATTAATATTGGCAGACCCCCTCCTCCCCCCCACACACACACACACGACCGAATTTCAATGTTTGGACGGTAAAACGCAATGTAAAGCCCAAAATGACACCTGTGGTCACAAGAAATCTTGAAGAAAGATGAAACAGAACCTGAGACTTGATCGCAGCACATATCATTAGCATTTTTTTTTTTTTTAATCAGATTTAGGAGCAGATTTTTGTTTTTTAGTTTTTTTTTTTTTTTTTTTTTTTTTGTATCAATCCCTAAGAAAAAGTTCTTTTAAACTAGACCGGCTTTTTTTTTTAAACCCAGAGGGTTTTGGATTTTTTTGTGACATTTAAAATACCCGCAAGTTTTTTAAAGTCATCGACGACTCCACCAGTTGAGAAAAGATTACAGATGCGAGTTTTTTAGTTTATTTCAGTCATGCACTGAACTGAACTGTTTAATCTTTTCTCAACCGGTGGAATCATCGGTGAATAGAAAAATAGCATTGATTATACGCAAAACGGCAGCCCTGCTCCTTACCCACCCGCACTGCGGCCCTTCGCCTGCAAGGTGTAAGAAGTATGAAGAGTGGACGAATCGGAACCTTGAAGGCGAAACTTAGCTCGTGAAAATCTCGCGACAATCTTTAATTCGTCAAGCGTACATATAAATACTATAAAAACACATAATAACTTAGATCAGCCAACAAAATATATGAAAATAACTTAAATTGGGGTAAAAGCTGGAACAAATTATAAAATTTGGGACGTTTCGGGCCAATTCACAGACCCTTTTTCAACCAAATAAAAAAAATAAAAACACAAAATAAATAACAATGAGCCGCCGCTATAACTGCAAGGCAAGGACTAGCGAAACGGTAAACAATTCAGACGGAGACACAGGTGCAAAGATTAGGTCCTCTCTGAGGAGGTTGGTGATTAGGTAATCTTTGCACCTATGTCTCTGTCTGAATTGTTTACCGTTTCGCTTGTCTTTTCCTTGCAGTTATTATAGCGGCGGTTCGCTGTTATTTATTTTGTATTTTTATTTTTTTAATTTGGTTGAAAAAGCGTTTGTGAATTGGCCCGAAACGTCCCAAATTTTATAATTTGTTCCAGTCTTTACCCCAATTGTTGTTTTCAAATACTATTAATATATATTATGAGCAATAAAAAAGTTTCTTAAATTACTGACCGCTAATTAAATTTGCTTATTAACTTAATCAAGAAAGAAGAAATCGAAGAGATAGCGACATCGAATACAATATCAGCGCGGTAGTTTTGAGTTTGTTCGATGGCAAATGAAAGTCAAGGGTACTCATCGGCAGTGTTGCCAGATCGATGGTAAAAAGCCGTATCGTCCCCCATTTAAATAAATGTAAAGCGTACGGCTTTTTCACCCCAATCTGGCAACACTGCTTATCGGCTACTGTTTCACTCGTTAAATAAGGCACGCGAGTGCTTCTCCAAACATCTACCGCAGCACGTAGGAGTATTTGACCCGAAAACCTGGCCAAAAACGGAAAATTGAAAAGTCGTCCAAAAAACAAACTATTGATGGTTTTTGAGAGGTAAGTAACCGCTCTATTGCGTAATAGATGTGTCGGAACATCTAGGTTTATCTACTGTTCAGGGGACAACATGGAACTGAGCGCTCGACGCACCTGCGGTTGTTCACCGCCCGAAGCGCTTTTACTAATCAGTCAACATTTTCCATCAAGGACAAGCGTTGGTGCATCCAAACATTATGATATGGACGTTGTTCTTGATGGTATGTGCTTCATTTTGGTGGCAACAATTTCTTTTTCCGTGCATTTTTGACCCTTTTACATCTAATTTAAAATGGACATGAAAAAAATCTCTAATTTTAGGCTCTATCTTTTTAAAAAAAGGCAATTTTGAATACGTTCCGGGCAAAACCGGGCACAACCAAAACAAGGGGGTTAGAGTAGACCCTTTTAGGCAACTGCTCCAACAGTCAGAAATTGCAAGAAATTGCCCCTTTTTTTAAAAAAAAAAAAAAAACATTTTAAAATCAAGCCTTTTTTATGAAATAAGCGTCAATAACTCGGCAAAAGAATGAGCTATCGACCTTTGGTTTGAGCCAAAATTCTTAATTTTTTACGCCTTTTCCAACCATTAACCGTGCAATAGCAGTTTTGAGCTTAAATTGGAAAATTAACCAAAATCGATTTTCAAATATTTAAGAACACGCAAATATTTTTGGCCAGGTTTTAGGGGTAAATACTCCTACGTGCGCAGATCGAAACCCAAGCAGGATGTTGACTGAACGCGGCGAACGAACGGTGTGGCGGGAAAAATCGAAAAACGATGCCTTGGAATGGAGGAAGCATCGCAGAGTTATTAAAAGTGAAAAGCTCTCTCACTTCTCCGTTACGAGAGTAAAAGTTTCGCATGACGAAATTTGGCCCCGCTTTAAAACAACTTTGGATGTCGAGTTATTGATGAGATCCCGGTCCGCGGATCGCGATCTCCGAACTTTTGGTTTAAACTTTAAACTTCAATCTTTTATCCTACTGTACCATGTTCGCAATTTTATTCGCGCGAGAAAATGCTGACTTCGATCATAAAGCATAGAAAAGGCGTTTTCAACGGAGGCGGGAAAAGTTATAATGCCAACGGTGGCTCGTGTGATCAGATACGATTATATCGATACCTCTAACTCCGTACAAACCTATGGAAAAGGATCGATGATCATCAGGGGGTGCCATTCCCCCCTCCTCCTCCCCAAGAAATTGATACCTTTGCGCAAGTTCAAACGGCAGAAAAAGGATTGTTCACAAGTTGTCACTTGACACCGGTTATAATGACGTCATCACAGAGTATGCCACTGACAAATCATGTCATCAAAACATCACACGAACCAACTACTATGAATTCTCAGCGTAAAGTTGGTTCCTTTCTGCGTATAGAGCCGTCAAATAAGAGTACACTCTGAAGGAGCAGAGGTACGAGGGTTGTCCGTAAATTAAGGTCTCCAAAGCTGTTGCACATAGAAAAAATAATTTTATTGAAAAAACAAGTACAGATTCTGAAAGCTTGAACTCTTACCTTTTTTTCTACTTAGTCGCCATTACAATCAAAATATTTTTCATGTCTTTCAAAAAGCTTTTTCAAATTCGCGTCATACCCCTCTCCCGCCAACTCGCATAGTGAGGAATTGACTGCTTCTTCGAGCTCTTCAAGACCCCCAAGTGTTGTTTCAAGTTGGGGAACTAATAATAGTTGCTTGGGGCCAAATTTGGACTATATGGAAAGTGGTCGATGGTTTCCTACCCGGCGATGCAAACTGTCGTGACGAGGAGGACGTGAGTTGAAATCGGGCGTTGTCATGGTGTAAACGGACTCCTTTGGTCAGTCAACCACTCCTTTTGTTCTGTATGGCCCTGTGGCCTGTATTCTTGGACAAAAAAGACGTTTTGCTGGTCGACTGCCGTGAAAAAGGTACGAAAATTAACGAGGAAAGGTACTGCAAGACACCAACAAAACTGCGCCAGGCCATACAGAACAAACGGAGAGGTTGGCTGACCAAATGAGTCCGTTTACACCACGACAACGCCCGATTTCAACTCACGTCCTCCTCGTCACGACAGTTCGCATCGCCAAATTCGGGTGGAAAACCATCGGCCACCTTCCATATAGTCCTGATTTGGCCCCAAGCAACTATTATTAGCTCCCCAACTTGAAACAACACTTGGGGGTCTTGAAGAGCTCGAAGAAGCTGTCAATTCCTCACTATGCGAGTTGGCGGGAGAGGGGTATGACGCAAATTTGAAAAAGCTTTCTGAGAGACATGAAAAATATTTTTATTGTAATGGCGACTACGTAGAAAAGAAGCTAAGAGTTCAAGCTTTCAGCATCTGTACTTGTTTTTTTCAATAAAATTATTTTTTCTATGTGAAACAGCTTTGGAGACCTTAATTTACGGACAACCCTCGTACATACATCTTATCCTGCTTATCTCTCTTTGATTACTTTACTTATAAATGCACATGTTAGACAGTTACGTCGATGTATCGCAAAAACAAAAAACGATATCGATATCCGGTTATAGTTTGAAGTCTTAGAAATTGTATCTTCTTTCAAACTGTCAAATAAAAAACGGGGATCCCGCGTCCTTATTTGAAGTTTTAGATTTAGGAGAATGGATAGCTTCCTATAGCCTGGAGGCCCCCCAGAAGGCTGATTCTGCTCTTTTGGACGATACGAGACGAGTTAGCGGGAATCGACCAATCCCATTGGTTTAAACAGCGTCACGTGACAGATTTCGAGTCATTCGATGGACGAAAGAGTAATTTTTCCTGAAATGAACGACAAAAACGACTTCAAATCTGTTACGTGACGCTGTTTAAACCAATGGGAATGATCGATTTTAGCTACCTCGTCTCGTCCTAAAGGGCAGAATCAGTCCCCTGGTCTGGTGGACCTTAAAATCGGCGACGACCCCCTTTAAAGGTGTTCCCCCTCGAAATAATCAAACGCGTGTTTCGGCGTTTTTAAAAATTCGCAGCCGTAACCGAAAAAGTCGAGTGAAAACTATTTCAATCAAAGACTTGTCGTTCGATGGGTTAAGTAGGTTAGATCACTATCGCTGATTGGGTGAACCAACCTACGACATCACTAATCGCTCAACTGACGAGAGAAGTATGACTAGCATCACAATGCTCCTAGCGGGCTAATGCATCTAACCTGTACTAATCTACCTTGACCTACCTTTAAAAAGTAGTTTCAAATAGCTGCATTTGATGACGCGGTGAGTAGAGAGGATTTCATCCCTAAATACAGTTTAAATCGGAAATTTTCGGAAAATCTCGAGCCACGGCTAACTCAGTCAAAGGTTTTTATCTTATTGTTATACTTATACGAGCCGTCGCATACTAGCATCTTTATAACCCCTTTTTCTGAGGAATCAAGATGAATTGAGAGCGATGTCGCGAGAAAAATAGATCACAAAAATCGGTATACATATATATGTATACTCGTCAGTAGGAATTGGCATTATGATTAAACTATCATTTTTGCGAAAAGAGCTCTGGATTGCGCCGTATACAATGATTTTCAGCGTAAAGCACCACTCGGCTCACACGCAACGGAGCGAGTATCTTTGGTGTAAAACTTCATATTCACAGGTGCAGATAGGGATCCAGGAATTTCTTTCGCTCTCATTCTCCCTCTCTCTCTGACTCTCTCTCTCTCTCTCTGCTCTCTCTCTCTCTCTCTCTCTCTCTCTCTCTCTCCCCTCTCCCCTCCCTCCCTCTCTCTCCCTCTCCCTTCTCCCTCTCCCCTACTCTCTCTCTCTCTCTCTCTCTCTCTCTCTCTCTCTCTCTCTCTCTCTCTCTCTCTCTCTCTCTCTCTCTCTCTCTCTCTCTCTCTCTCTCTCTCTTTCTCTCTCTCTCGCCCCTCTGTCTATCTATAATCCATATACGTATGAGTATCGGGTGGAGAGAGAGGAGGACAAATTCCTGGATTCACGACTGTGTGGATGTAGAGATCAATAAAGAAATTTGACGTGTTTGCAACAAAGCTTACCTTCTGCATACCTTCGAACGATCGCCGTTTTGCCTGAAATCAAGAAAAAAGAGAAATAGAAAATTGTACCAAATGAATCTGAAACAATGAGTTAAATTGAACGAAAAAGTATAAGCGATCCTTAAAAAGGGAAGACAAAACTGTCAAATGTAATGGAAAATCCCTAGGAAAGACCCACACGCTTCTCAAACATCAGACGTGGTCGGCAATAAACGCTTTTCCCTGGCACAAGGGGGGGAAAAAAAAAAAAAAAAAAAAAAAAAAAAACATACACGAAAATCCAGTGTGTTGAAACGGAGGAAAATAAATAAATAATTTTGTCTAACTATAAAGGTGGAAGCTTTGGAAAGTTTCTTTTAAGGAGTCTTTGCGAATCAACACGTCAGACACGTTGTAAAAAGCTTTTACTTTGGCTTCCTGAAAGCTTTTGGAAAACGAAATTTCACTTTTCTCGAGGAGAGATACTTTTCTAAACTTGTTTGCGATTCGAGTTTTGCCGGGATCATGAATATTTACTCCTTTTGATAGCTGTGGTTTTTCATCTCAGCCTCGAGCGAAGATAACAACTCACTACATAGGAATACTTTTCAACGTGCGCATTTTAGAAGAACGTGTCGCGCCTGCGATTCCAACCGACGCAACAAGCATTACGATAGTCAATCTAGATTCTAGAACTCCATGTTGCATTGCAACATTCGCCGTAGAAAAGAGGAAAAACATTTTTTTATTTTTTTATATTTATTCATTTTGTTTTAGTTTTTTTAATTTTTTTACGATCCTGCCATTTACTTTTTCTTTGGCAGTCAACCGACCTTTGAAAAGCGGAAAAATTACAATCAAATTAGATGAAAATGTGAAGGTCAGGTAAACTTTGCTAACAAACAAACAGTCGTCAGACCGATCAAAAGTGGATCGAAAAAAATGGTCCATCTCGCTCAGTTGTGAAATTATACCCACATCAGAAATTGAACCCTCATCGAACGCATTTTCATGCTAATGATCGCAACTTCTTGATAGCTCTCTCTCTTTTACAGCACGAATGAATTTTATGAACCTTAAAAATTGTTTCACTAGCTCCAACTAAAATTCTTTACAATAACAAATTAATTTCCGATCATAATCTAAAATCAAACTAAGTCTTGTGTTTTGACCGTGTCCTTTATTGTTCTTATGAGTTCTTAGAGGCGCATCACCGCCATTAAACTCAAGGACATCCAATCATTCTGACCCCTCTTCTCCTCGAAACTAGCTGGACTGGAGGCATATCATGTGAGTCGCGTGGGTCTTGCAGACGTGACGCAACGATGAGCGGGATGCAGTGGCGGCTCGTGCAATTCGGAAACCATGCTTTTTTGCCATTTAAACCTAAGAAAAAGTATCGATATCTTGGGGGTGCAATGAACCTCCTGAAGATCGATTGTTTCATATAGGTTTAAATGAAGAGATTACGTTATTGCCACATCGCACGAGCCGCCACTGGCGGGATGTTATCATAAAATTCTCCGTCCGTCCATAAGAAAGTGTGAGTGAGACAAGGCCATGGGTCTTATTTCGATATTGGATGGGATTGTTAACAATTCAGCCTTTCAATTTAAATAGGCCTAACTCCTTTGAGACGTTTCAAAATTTCTCTTCGTATTTTATGTTGTTCTTGTCCCCCCCCCCCCCCAATGGAAGTGACGTATAAAATTTTTGACGTTTTTAACAGCCCTTTATTGTATAGTAAAAAAATAAACCTGAATATCTTTTTACGAATTATTGTGTCCATTGGCTCTGAATTAAAAAATTAAAATTCGAAAAATATTATAAATGGTCCTGTTTGATGGAAGGAAGTATACTTTCTTGAAAAGTTTCCTTCATTGATTTCTCATTCAATTTT
Source organism: Trialeurodes vaporariorum (assembly GCA_011764245.1). Classification (NCBI taxonomy): domain Eukaryota; kingdom Metazoa; phylum Arthropoda; class Insecta; order Hemiptera; family Aleyrodidae; genus Trialeurodes; species Trialeurodes vaporariorum. Next base: position 81,705,548 of record VMOF01000111.1, on the reverse strand, counting down.
TAACCATATTGGAACTTTGTTTATTTTTGATGTTAAGAGTAGAGCCATGATTAGGTAAAATTCTGAGAAACGCTTTAAAGTCTTTTATTATTTGTCAGAAAAAATTCCCAAGGAACATTCTGCAGAGGAGCAGAGGTGACTTTCTTTTGTCGTTGATAGTCCAGACTCTGATGAAGGTTTCAGCAGTTCCACTTTCCACTCATCCTCAAGATGTCTTCTTGTACATAGAAATATACCTATCAAGTGTGTGCTTTAAGTTTTTTTTGTTTTTTTTTGTTTGTTTTTTTGTTTTTTTTTTTGTTTGTTTTTTTTTGTTCTTTTTTTTTTTTTTTTAGGAAATTAGAGAACAAGAACAATTTACAGCATTCGATGTCAAGTGCAAGTCTTAAGATGTAGGTGTCAAGCCGTCCAATTTACATTTGAGGCTCAAGAATTTGCGAGTGCCGTGCGGAAATCTTATCTAATATTGTCACGCGACGCACAGTACCTTAAATTTCAAGGGGAAGGGGGGTCCACTTTCTTTTTACTTTTGCACTTTTTTGTTTACTTTTGCGCTCCGATAGTTAAGACTGTCTAGTGTCTACGAGTGACACTATTGGTCGAGCATTTGTGAGGTGTGGCTGTTGCTATGGTAACCATCGTTAAATTGCCCGTTAGCTATAGCTTTATAAAGGCCACTAATGGATAGCTGTTAAAGTTGAACAGTTTAACTATGGTCACCATAGCAACAGTCAAGGCTTACAATGGGGCAGTTGCAAGGGTCTGAAATGTTTGTGTTTTTATAAAGAAAACGATAGTACTTGATAAGCTGAGAACAATGGTACATACCTTTGGTTTTTTCGTAAGTGTCCCGGTTTTGGAGATACACGCGTGTAAAGTTGTAAAAAATCGTGCAATGTATTTTGAGCCAAAATCTCATCTCCGGAACAATGAGACTTAACTAGAAACCAAAAGCATCTTTGTTCTCAGCTCATCAAGAACTTTCATTTTCTTTATAAAAAACACAACATTTCAGACCCTTGCAACTGCCCCATTCTAAACCTGCAATTGCGTCTCTCATAGACACTCTTCACTATCGGTTTAACTTAAAAGAAAATAATCAGCAAGCTAGGGTCCTGCACTCTGCAGATCTTGATCTCGGGGGTATGTAACTGTAATACGAGCCCAGTTGTGAAGATGACGGTTAACTCAATAAATCAACTAGGGTTCTGCACAGTGGCGCATGACGTTGCGTGCCATTCGGCAACGTTGCAGTTCGTCCACTTAAACCCATGATGGAGATGAAAATATTGGGTGTTTGGTGAACACCGCAATCGACCTTTTACATGGGTTAAAATGGACAAAATACAACATTGCCAAATAGCACGAGCCACCACTGGTGCAGCAATGCGAGATAGTTTTACGCATAAAAGCTATTTACTTCCCATTGAGCGTCGAGTCAAGTTACCGTCGCGTCGCGTCGCATCGCACCGCAACGTCCGCCCTCTCTGCACGTTTTCAAAATCTGAAGACCTAATAAAGAGCTTAAAGTTTCGAGTAGGCGTGCCGAGCTTGTCGCTTGCGCATTATCGTGAAATTTTGCGCGGCAAATCAAGTAGAATCGTTGAGGGGGAAGAGCACGGTAAAATAACCAAAATAATTGGTTAGTGGTTATAATGGGTCTGTTGCGTACTTTTGCTGCATCAATACAACTCATTGTTTCTAACGTAAAATTCTGCGAAAATAACGATGCGCACATTAAAAACTTTCAAAATCCACTCATTAACTCAGAAAATACCTTCCATTTCAAACAACCCGCGCTACACTAGACACTATAATACCGACTTATAACTACATAGGTGGAACCATCTCGTTTATGTAAACATGAACAGAACTTACAAACATTGGAATGTTTCGTTTAGATGCGTACATTTCTTATATTATTTTGTAATCTTTGATAAACCGAAAAGACCAGACAGCAAATGTAGCTCATATTTCACGTATTAAAAAAGAATTTCCATCATTTTGTAGTTACTATGTTGTTTACTTATGCACGGTGGTTCCGTCTATGTAGTAGTATACCGGTGCAAATAGTGTCTAGTGTAGCGCGGGCTGTTTGAAATTGAAGTTATTTCCTGAGTTAATGAGTGGATTTTGAACGTTATTAATGTGCGCATCGTTATTTTCGCCGAATTTTACAAAAGAATTAAGGTTCTATATTGTTGTAGCAGAAGTATGCAACAGACCCTTTAATGCATCGATTTTTTTTTCCGTCTTATTTTTATTATATATAGATATATTTTTTTTTCTTCTTTCTTTCTTTTTTTCATACTAAAGATCATCACGGTAAAACAAATAGGGTTAAAACGTCCTGAAAACGTTCGAGGCCTCCTTTCGGATATTATTTTCACCGACGAAAAATTAAAATCTCTTCGCAAAAATTTTAAAGCTGCTGGTTGATATCAATCAATGCAATACATTTAAGTATAAGTTTGATGTCCATGAGTTAGGTCGATGCCCCCGAGTTCAACCAAACCAAACAAAACCGAATAACTCCAAAACCACCAATTTCGACTCATTCCGAGATAAACCGCCAACCATCGCCAAAGTTTAATGGCAAACTTCAACTCTATAACCGAACCGAAATTTATGTGAAGTGTCCTTAAAGTAGGGGCAATGGCCGACAGTTTTACTTCGATAAAATTTTCCAAAACCCCTTAATTTTTTGAGTTGTGCGAGGGCTTTTTAGAAAAAAATTAAATAAGCCCTTAAGACCACCCTGCTGAGAATTTCTCAAAAGTTTTGACGGATTATAATAAAAAAAATGAAGAACTTCCGATATAGATGTGCCATTTGTTACCTTAAAGTGAAAAAATAAGGTGCTTTTTTTGCCAAATCAAAGTTATGAGGTTTTAAAGGCAGAATTGGCTCCATTCCATGGTTTGAAATATTTAAGCCCCAAAATTTCGATTTGACGAAAACCACCGTGTTTTTTTTACTTAAACGTTACATACGACACATAAAAGATCTATTCCTTCTGAATCTGTAATGATTCTTGAAAATTCTTTAACAGGGTGGCCATAAGAGCCGACTCAAACAATTTTAAAACAGCCCTCATAACTCAAAAAATTTGGGGTTTTAGGAGAAAATTTATGAAGCATGGGCGCCCGGAGGGGGGGGGGGGCAAGAGGGGGCACTTGCCCCCCCCTGGAATTCAAAAAAGTCAAAATTTCACGATGAAAAATGAAAGGAAAAAAGAAAATGAAATTAAAATGACAGTTAGTCAAAGGAGTAATAGTTGAGAAACTTCATTTCTAGTTTATATTGTAATTTTAACTAATTTTTTGCAAGGAATAATAAATTATATATTTTTTTTTACTATCTTTATCATCTGTCGTCCCTTTATCCATTATATCAAACACGTCAAAATTGTTATTATTATTTGATACACCTAAAATGGGTTAATAATTGTACACTATTTGAGTGAAAAAAAAGTTTTCCCTTTTTACACGGGGGGGGGGGGTCCCCCTAGACCTTCCGTTGGGGTTCAAAAATTTTGCCCCCCCTTGGAAATTTTTCTGCGGGCGCCCATGTTATGAAGCAAAATGTTGACAATTATCCCTACATCAAAAGCATGAGCTTCCTTTTTTACTTTTCTGACGGATTTTTTCTAAAAAACTTGAAAATTGCGTTTAATTCCCCCCAAAGGACTGCCGGGGGCTTTGATGAATGTCACGAAAAAACGGTCAATTTTCCATCAGACTTCTTTGTTCCAAAACTTTTTAACCAGCCGTTCATGCAGGGTTGCAACATACTACAATTTATTGAATCATTCCCAGAGTCTTACATTTATTGGGATGGTACCACAGTAAATTGGATTAGAGGTCTAATACGCATACGTATTGGTTGCGTATAAAACGAAGAAACGAATGTTTTGGAACCTCTCTCTCGTGTTCAGTCGTTCCCCTTTGAAATACCATCACTTGCCCGCCCAGTAGCGTAACTAGAAATCATTCTATCTCTCTTTTTACTCATCTGAATGTACAGGTAGAAAAAGGATAGGAAGAGGGGATTGATCCCCCTTTCCTATCCTTTTCTAACTTACACGTTTTAATGGACAAAGTGAGAGAAAGGTCATTTCTAGTTACGCCACTGTGCCCGCCTGCGCCGGAGCAAAATCTTATGTTGCATTCCGTCCTATCATAGACGGCCTTTCTAGTAAGCGAGGTAAAGAGGAATAACCGACCGACGTTGATTTTATTTTATTCGATTTTTTTTTTCTGTTAAATAAATAAATAAATATATTTTCGTGTTTTAGAGGCGGTAAAACTGACTGATTCTGCTACTATCGATCGATATTAAAGACGACCACGGAACGAAGTTACGTCAATCGATGGTGAAGATTGTAAACACGGCAATAGAAACAACATCTAATCTCGTCGCTTTGTTGCTTTATTTCGTTGTTTTTTGAACGCTCTTAATTTAGACTTTTCTGTGCCTGCCTTATATCATTACTGAAAATGAGACTTTGTTCTGAATCTTTCATGATAGTGAACGCGTTTGATAAGACGAAGTAAGCGTAGTAAGACTGCGAGATTGTTTCGTTCAACCTGCTTTTCAATGTAGCTTGGTAAACAGCCGAAAATCAAAAGAAAATAATTCGATCATGGAAGATTTCGGTCTGCATGTGACCTATATATGAGTGAAGAAAGACCTATGCATATATTTGTTTGCCGCGTCTTATTTTATTTTGAAAAATAACTCGACTGTACAAAAAACTTCACAAATAATAGTAAAAACTTTTCTTTTAACCTGTGAAAATAATTTCACAGGTTTGGTATAAAGATAAAGGTTACCCTACGCTAAAAACGTAGAAAAAATCAATTTTTTCCCTTCGTGGATTAGCTTAATTTTATTACTGGGCTGAAGTAGGTAGTTTTTAAACTTAATTTCCTAGATTTTTAGAGGAGGGTCCTAGGATTCTATTCCTCGGTGGAAACACTCCCCCCCCCAAATCTTCCATATTTTCAAGCGGTATATGGAGAGGACCCCCGACTCAAGTTTTGATATTTTTCGCCACCCACTTACATTTAGTGGGACTAATTACCTAAAACTGCGTCGCCTGTGGTAGGAGTTTTTGTGGTTAATACTTTTTTGTGTAAGCCACATTACGTACGCCAAACATTATTTGTACATGATTCTCTCGCTTGTTTTGATAGTATTGCGCATTCAGCGCTCGCAACAGAATTTATCAGCATTCCATGCAACTTGTTTTTCGTATCGTATATTCTCACGGTTAAGTAGAAACTAAAACTGTAAAATTTACCCAGGCGATAAGCTTACAAACATAGAAAAAAACGAACTATTTTCGCCTCCAGCAAGTAGAGTGTTATCTGATTCCAAAAACAATAAAACTTCAAAAACCAAGGGACCAAGGAACCTCAAAAGTTTCTCATTCCCACACTGAAAAAGCAGAAGAAATTATATCCTTGTAATATTTCAAGTTTGCGGTAATAATACAACAATCGGAACTTTGAATCGAACAACTTTAACTAAGCAGCACTTCTTGTTGTATTACTAAAAGTGTAATATTTTTTTTTTTTTTTTTTTTTTTTTTTTTTTTTAATAAATATTTTCTTTCTCCAGTGAATGCCATTGGAAAAGCGGGTTTGAAACGATGTATAGATCTAAATATTTGTGTCTGTTTGTATTCTTACCAACTCCATAATCGCCGATGACGAGAAATTTAAAAGTCACAACTTTGAGATCGTTAGGAGCTCTCAAATAGTCGTATTCGCAAAAATCTTCACAATCGAGCACAACTTTGTTGTAAACCGCAGGCATCCTTGGTTCCTCGCGCCTTGGTTAAAATCCCCGCCTCCGTTTTGAACTACGTAATGAAACACAGCCTTAATCTCAGACAGAACGACTTTAAAATTATCAACTTTCGCGCAGAAAAACAAAGACAAAACAAATAAAGTAAAGAAAACTGTCAATCCATAAGCGCACGTGTTGTCACCATAAACGAACTTTCTAACCTCACTCTCGAGTTGGAATTCGAGTGCCGCGCCGTGACTCGGGTCAAAAGATCTGATTCGAACTGATTTGAAAAGTACGAGTGTTGTTAACGTCCGACAAACAGATTCAGGGGAGATGCATGTGTGAGTATTGATAAAACGTTTCGCACTGATGCCGGACTGAACTTTCGTCTTCAAAATTTAATCTACATACAGGGTGTCAATTAAAAAAGGAGCCAGGCTTAATATCTCGAAAACGGCTCCGATTTTCGAAAAACGCTGAAACACGTGTTCGATTATTTCGAGGGGGACATCTTTTGAGGGGGTCCCCAATTTCGGAGCCCCCCTCTGGGGGGCCCCAGGGGGGTCAAGTCCCATATTTCAAATGGGGACCCCCAATTTTTATTTGATAATCGAAAAGAAGGTAAAATTCTAAGACTTTTGGCGCAAACCGAAAGTCGATATCGTTTTTTGTATTCGATATATCGAAGGTCAAAGTTCGATATGGACCCATCTTCAGAAATTCGTAACTTTCCTTTAAATAGTCCAAATTTCAAAAACTTGGGGTCTAAAATGCTCTACAGAGCAAGCACTTTTCAGAAAAAAATTCAATTTTAACAGAAATTTAGTCAAAATTTGGTTTTAAAGCCCCCAAACATTTTTAACGTTTTTGGCCCCCACGGGGGGCTATCAGAAAAATTCCGAGACACGACCCCTATCGAGTGATACATCAATTGAAAAGGCGTAACAAACTGAGCATTTTGGCGCAAACCGGAGTCCCATATCGTTTTTCATATTCGAGATATCGCATTCTGTAAATCGACATTTGACATTCGATATCTCGAATATGAAAAACGATATGGGACTCCGGTTTGCGCCAAAATGCTCAGTTTGTTACGCCTTTTCAATTGATGTATCACTCGATAGGGGTCGTCTCTCGGAATTTTTCTGATAGCCCCCGTGGGGGCCAAAAACGTAAAAAATGTTTGGGGGCTTTAAAACCAAATTTTGACTAAATTTCTGTTAAAATTGAATTTTTTTCTGAAAAGTGCTTGCTCTGTAGAGCATTTTAGACCCCAAGTTTTTGAAATTTGGACTATTTAAAGGAAAGTTACGAATTTCTGAAGATGGGTCCATATCGAACTTTGACCTTCGATATATCGAACACAAAAAACGATATCGACTTTCGGTTTGCGCCGAAAGTCTTAGAATTTTACCCTCTTTTTGATTATCAAATAAAAATTGGGGGTCCCTATTTGAAATATGGGACTTGACCCCCCTGGGGCCCCCCAGAGGGGGGCTCCGAAATTGGGGACCCCCTCAAAAGATGTCCCCCTCGAAATAATCGAACACGTGTTCCAGCGTTTTTCGAAATTCGGAGCCGTTTTCGAGATATTAAGCCTGGCTCCTTTTTTAATTGACACCCTGTATATTCTTTTTTTTCAGAAAGAGAGGAAGATTAATGATAAGCCTCGAATGTTGTGCTAAATATCCAGAAGCAAGCCTATAAACGGTTCAACGTTTTTGTCTCGATATGTTTGAAGACATGTTTCATCTTTCAAAAGGCACGATACAAGTGTGTATAGCAAGAATTAGTTTGTGTTTTGATACTTGAAACAAAACAAAAAAATCACAAACTGGCAACACTGCATTTCAGGATTTTCTCTCACAGTCAGACTTCCTCCTTTCCTCTGTTTCTCTTATCCAAATTCCCCCTCCCTCTCCGATTGACTCACTGTCCATAGATCATCTCTAAACGAAATAACTCAAACAACGCAACCTAGACGAGACTCAATCACTCATCGTTTTTATCTCCATCGCTACCTCCTCGTCTTGTCTGCCTCCCGGCTCAAGTTTTTATCTCCCACGTCTATATACCTTGCTTCAGAGGAGGCGGAGGGGAGGGGGAGGGGGGGTTAGTGGTATTTTCATTCATTCGCTGTATTTTTTACTACATGAGTATCAACAGCAGGCAAGAATGGACGAGGGACGAATGGAGGTGTCCGGACTCGGAAGGTGAGAATCTTGTGACGCTTACAATGGAGCTGTTGCAAACTTTTGCTAAAGGCTTATTAATAGTTGGATAATGGGGTAAAGCCCTGTAAAAATAACGATTAGCACACTAAAAAAATCACGAAATCCACTCCTAAACTCACAAAATGCTTTTAAACGCGAGACCGTAATGGCGGCCGGATCCACGGTTTGCATTGAGTTTCCCTATCTTCAATCAGCGCCATCTACACGAGGTGCTCTCGCAACACCACACAAGAAGAAGAAGAAGAAGAAGAAGAAGAAGAAGAAGAAGAAGAAGAAGAAGAAGAAGAAGAAGAAGAAGAAGCATACAATTGCCATTGGGCGGCCTCAGCCGCCATTACGATCTCGCGTTTAAAAGCATCTTGTGAGTTTAGGAACATGATTTTGTGATTTTTTCGTGCGCTAATCGTTATTTTTACAGGGTTTTGTCATATTATCAACTATTAATAAGCCATAGTAGCAAAAGTTTGCAATAGTTCCATTAGATCAAACTCACTGGATACACACATCATTGATTGAAGCCATTCAAGTAAAGATAAAGTTCTACAATGGTTCTGTTGCAAACTTTCACTGCAGAAAAACACACAGAATGACTCTTAACTGTAAATGTAGCTGCTATGAGGAAGTGAGAAGTATGTTTACATTCTAACCAACAACATAATTCGCCGCCCATAGGCGGAACTAGGAATTTTTCCGGGGCGGGCTGAGCAGGCAAAAATCTAAAAACCTTTTTTTTATGATTTTTTTTCTTATTATTTTTTTTTTATTATTATTATGTTTTTTTTCTTCTCATGCGTTCGATCCCGGATAGCTCTGACCATCAAGATCATTTATGCCCCTTTTTTATTACTATGAATAAAGACAAAACCACCGCGTGTTTCTGAACATCGACGCAGTGCGCGCCAGTGAGCACCAGCGTAGTTTAGCAACGTTGTATATATTTCAATTGAATGTACACAATTTTTGCAACATTTCATACTCTTCGATAGGTTCATGCACCCGATAAAACAAGCTGTAAATTTAGTCAATATAGGTCATATGTAAATACATGGAAAAATCAACATTTTGAAGATCATGCGATGGTGCATGAACGCGTGGACGAGAATGTTAGTATAGTACTAACATCCGCAAAAGTTTTGACAATCAAGAATGCACGCGGCAGGGCAGAAGGTTGCTTTGATTACTCGAGGATTTGCCACTTATCTCGAATTCTAGACTGTCATAACATTAGCGTTTCACAGTGTGTGTGTACAAGCCGTACTTTTTTATGTTCGTAGTCGTACACACGGAATCTAATGGAGTTTAGCGAACGGTTGCAAACCAGTGTGAGTTATTGTGAGCGACTATCGACCACATGGGTAGAGACGTGTGTGACCCTGAGACTTGATTGTTACCAAAAATTTTCTTTTGTCAAATTGTGCACGAAAACAATTTTCTCGACGAATTGTGCCCGAAAACCTCCGCTTTTTTATCTCACTTACAACTGTCCTCGGTCGTTCGCAAGACTCTATGTCAAATTCTGCTAACAGCGAGCGGATAAAAAAAAAAAAAAATGACTCTTCATAGTAGTTCGTCGTTAGTCGGTGAAAATAGATTACATCCTGACGCGAGTTATGAAAGTTGGACGATTCTTCAAAGAGATTTCCATTGGTTCTATAACGAGATGACTTTGAAAGTTTTTAATGAGCGCATCGTAATTCTCGCGGAGTTTTCGATTAAAATCAACGTGCCATATTGATGTAGGAAAAGTTCGCAACAGACGCACTTTGGAGCTGTGGCGTAGCCAAGAATTTTTCTAGGGGGTTGGGGGGGCACGGGGTCCGAAAATTGTCAAGGGGGGAGGGGGGGTCCAAAGATACCAATTTGGTAAAATTTGTCTGAAAACGCAAAAAATGACCCTTTTTTTAGGGCAAATGGGTCTGTTGCACACTTCGGCTAGAACGTTTTGAAGTATCTATTCTTATGTAAACAGCCGTAAAAATGACAATGGCAGCATCAGAAAACACCAAAATTCATTAATAAACTTACAAATTGCGAAAAACACAAGACACTATTCACCCCTATATCTTTCCACCTCGTGCACGATATTTCGCGAAATTAGCGCGGCACATTCAAATAAACACGGCCGACTGTCATCACAGCTGACTTCGTAAACAAATAAACAGTACACTGACGGCGTTTGTTCGAATTCTTACGTTTCAATATCCTCAATTCCTCTCAAAAGGTTGTGAAAGGTACAGAGACCGATATTTGTGTCGAAAACTTATCAAAATGAAACAATAAATTAATTAACACACGGGAGTTCCAAGGATGATGATTGAAACTGGATTCATACTAGGAACTCTTGTGTGTTATTGTTTCATATTGATAATTTTTCAACACAAATATCGGTCTCCGTACCTTTCACAACCTTTTGTGAGGAATTGAGGATATTGAAACGTAAGAATTTGAACAGACGCCGTCAGTGTTTTCTGTTTATTTGTTTACGAACTCAGCTGTGATGACAATCGGCCGTGTTTATTTGAATGTGCTGCGCTAATTTCGCGAAATATCTTGCACGTGGTGGAAAGATACAGGGATGAATAGTGTTTAGTGTTTTTTTGCAATTTGTGAGTTTATTAATGAATTTTTGGTGTTTTCCGATGCTGCCATTGTCATTTTTACGGCTGTTTACATATGAATTGATACTTTAAAACGCTCTAGCCGAAATGTGCAACAGACCCATTCTGGTGTCAAGGAGGATGGGGGGTCCAGACCCTCTGGACCCCCCTCCTTGGCTACGCCACTGCTTTGAAGACTCTCGGGGGGGGGGGGGGGAGGGGGTTAATCGTAATAGAACAAAACCATCTTATTGTTAGTTGTAAGATATTCCCCATCCAAAAACAATGTGTGTTTTTTCCCATTGGACGTCGCGGCGTGGCAACCGGCACTCATTTGATGCTCGCGCCTCTCTTGAAACCTCTCGTTGTCAGTTGAATTGATACCAGCGATGCAACATATGATCAAAACTCACCGGCCCGAGTTTCAGTGTCTATAACGGAGGTCCATGTAGTTTTCTTCGTGAGATCCGGCAATGCCAGCTCATACCGAAAATTACCGGTATTTGTATTTACAGTCATGTACTCAATCTGCTCATATATACAGTGTTACTGTTACGAGCCTTGTCTTGCGTCTTATTAGATAATCTCGATTTGTTTTCTTTCGCTACCGCGTTTTTTTTTTATGCACCGTTGTCAAATCTACTTCTTTTCTCGTCGCGCCCTCGATGAAGTTGAATGGAAGAATCAGTGGCGAAGCGCAAGGTACTTATATTTAACAGGTATGCTCGACTCGCTTCCCGCGTCATCTTCAGTGGCGCGCAGTTCATAAAGCATTCCAAGATGGCCGACAAAAGAAGAAAACATTGTATACTCTTTCCTGAAAACATCGGGCTATTTTCTGCTTTTCTTGAGAGGGAAGCCCTATGTTTTCAGGAAAGAGTATACAATGTTTTCTTCTTTTGTCGGCCATCTTGGAATGCTTTTTGAACTGAAGCGCGCCACTGAAGATGACGCGGGAAGCGAGTCGCGCATACCTGTTAAATATAAGTACCTTGGGCGAAGCGTGCACTCTTGCAGTCAGAGTTGGGCAAATGGGCTTGGTAATCGATTACACTCGATTACCAAGTACACGGGAAAAAAAACTACGGTGAAAATAACCATACGGATACCTGATTTTGGCACCTGCTAGATGTTATGGTAATGTTAACTAGAAGAATACTACATTTTGACTTGGTACTAGGTGTTGTTACCTGATTGCATGTCGAATTTACTCAAAGTATCGGTAAATGTACCATACATCTGGTCAAGTTTACCATAACATCTAGCAGGTGCCAAAATCAGGTATCCTTATGGTTATTTTCACTAATCTTTTTTTTCCGTGTAATCGTAATCGTTGTTTTTTCGGAGGGTGATTTTATGGTACATAATCAGGGCTGATTTTTTTACAAACCACCCATCATATTATGTGCAGAAGAATTAGATCTAATCGAAAAGACCCTAAACTTTACTACTTATTTGTGAAAAACGCATTTAATTACCATCCAAAGGTTTGACGATTACCGATTACCCAGTCAACACAATTACACACGCCACGTACACTTGCCCAACAATGCTTGCAGTCTGAAAACGTTGCGTTTGGTTCATTTAAACCTACAAATAACATCGAACTATTTATAGGAGATGACCATCATATTCGACCTTTTCTATGGGTTTAAATTCACAGAAGTCTACGTTGCCCGATAGCACACTTATCGCCACTAGGGTGAATATAAAAATACACGGCATAAGATATGTGCGGGGTCTAAATTTTTGCGTTTTTTCTGATTTTTTTTAGTAGAAAACAGGATGCCTCTGCCTTATGTCTATACGTTTAATTCATAATTCCAGAGATGCAGTTTCGCCCAAAATATACTTTGCCCGTAGAAAACTATCATATGCTGTTAAATGATGGTGTACGGATGTTAAAGGATGGTATAAAAGGGAATATCTGACAACTATCAAATTCAAAGCGACTAATTTTAGCTTTTTATATAAATATGTCTTTCTCGCTTGACGTCCTATCCTTTAGGACCAGAAACCGGGGGAGGGGGTGTAGCTATTCACTCTGTATAAACCCAGTTGCTAAGGCTTCGGGAGAATATACCGATATCTTACGTTTGCGAGCAATGCTTGAATCGATATCGATTTTTTTTCAATAGGGAGGTTGAACAAATTTCACTTCATATTTATTGGAGCGCAATGGGATTATTTGCTCTGAAGAGGAGGTCAAAGAAGGTATTAAAAGATACTTTGCATAGACAGAGGAACGAAATAACGAAATAAGGAGATTACTATGCGGAACCAGTAAAAATGCATTAAATAAAAAATATTCTAAGGATTGAAAATCCTTCCAAATGCTTATTTAAAATTTTTCAAAGAGACTCCCCCCCTCGAATCTGCCTTTCTTCCCCCCCCCACACTTCTTGAAGAGTACGGGAGGAAATTCAATTTGCTCCTGAGATACATTCAAAGGACCTGAGCACTGTTGCTGTTGCTGCATGAATAGAGAGTCGAATATAGTGGAATGAGGAAATGTAAGAAATATTGGCCGCTTTAAAAATATTATCAGGACATTGAGGTGACAAAAATGAGACTAAAGATTTGTCAAAAAAATAAAAGATGAATGGGGCTCTTGCAAACTTTTTCTGGGAGCAAATGAATAGTCCAATCAGATGTAAAAAGAAAATTACACTAGGAAAGTCTAAAAGTCAGTAATAAACTCACATAACTGCTATAACAGCAAGATCATAATGTCGGTTCAACGCAGGTATCATGGGAAATTTCTGTCTAATTTGTCACTTTAACTACAGAAACACAGAGATACGTCTCAATTTAGATAGGAATCTCCCATGATACCCAGTGTTGCCAGATTGGGGTGAAAAACCCGTACGTTTTACATTGATTTAAATGGGGACGATACGGCTTTTTATCCTTGATCTGGCAACACTGATGATATCTGTGTAGTTTCGCTAGCCCGATTCTAAGGGTGACTTTTGGTGATTTTTGAGTGTACTCATCGTCATTTTTACAAGTTTTCATGCAAGAATCAACACTTCGATTGCACTTGAAGCAAAAGTTTGCAAGAGTCCCGTTTATATTTTGAGAAAGACAGAGGCCAAGTACGATAGTCAATTTTAAAGAACAGAAATCTCTGGAGCTCGTTGCAGAAGTGAAGGATGAAGGTGGAGTTCAAACAATAATCTTTGGAATTTTTCCTACGTTATTTTGCAAAAGTCTCACCCGTACTTTCCGCGGCGTCCAACTATTATCATCCCTTTTTTGCCGAAGCAGTGCTGCGGACAGGACAGGATATAAATTAAAGGGACCGACGACCGACTTGCTAGTCTGTTTAAAGGGACCCGCATTTGTTTGCCTATTGACTTGTATTTGAACTGTACGGACCCTTCTCTTGCATATTGGAAAAAGGCAAAATCCTCCGTCTCCTTACTGATAGAAAATTTCAAGGGGTCAAAAAAGGACGTAGAAAAATGGACCTGAGGAGTGAGGGCCCGTAGTGCTGCAGTATCCTGGCATCCCTGCCTCCTTGGGTCTAGCAATGACCAGGCTTACAATCTGGCAATGTTGCAACTCGTCAATTTAAACTCGTGTAAAAAATCGATTTGAAGGAGTGCACTTTAAACTCTCCAATTCTTCGACCTTTTCATGATTTTGAATAGACTAAATGCAACGTTGCCAGATTACACGTGCCGCCACTGGGGTATAAGGGCTATGGATCGCGCAGTTGCTTTAGCCCCTTACGGGCCAAGCCCGAGTATACTCGTTTTTATACACTACTCTATTTATCATTGTTTCAGTCATTCCAGATGAACGCGATTATTGATGAAACAAGATAAGGTCTCGTCGAGCGCCTTCAACTCATCGAACAGGCAATTCCAACTCCCCCGAGTACGAACAGTTAACTACCTTCCCTACAAGAAACGAAAGAGTGGATTTTTACGCCTTAACGACATAGTGTGTCCGGCTGTTATGAACATAAAACCCGGTTTCCTCATCATAAGATACCTCTTTCTCGCCCCTTCAGCGATACTTCCCATGTTATTTGGCACGCTAATTTCAAATTTGGCCTTAGTTTTTACTCAAAACTCATACTTTTTCCAGAATTTTTGTTTTTTTGCTAAGTAGACGTAATTTCGAATTTATGTAAAATCTAGGCCAGTTTAATGAAAACTGATAGCATTTTTGAAATCAGCGCCTTAAAATACATAAGATAACGACGATGAAGTGAAATTGTAGGCGTAGAATTATTCTAAAACACTAAAAATTAGTAAAAGTAACACTGGTGGATGGTGAATTTCGCGGACACATTATGTCGTTTTTTATGCTTACTGGAAAGAGTGGCGTTCTTTTAAAGTAACCTGGTCCTTTGAGGGTTAACGTTTAACAGAGGTTTCAATGCCTTCAAAGAGTTCCGGAAGAAATTCATTCAGGTTTCTGTAATGTACGGAAATAAGATGCTTACCGACAATTTGTAAGAGATAGTATATGAGAAATATAAAGGACGACGTGAAGAGTAAGGAAGGAAATTGAAAATCAATTAAGGTATCGACTTACCAATGATGCGTATCCGAGGTGAGTACAGTGACAAGAGCAGTACTCTCGCGTCCTTTATGGGTTATCACATGTCAAGAGCAGTTTGTTATCAACGACGTGCGACACCGCCTTCCGAGACCAGCATTGTTTGGTTTTTTATATCAGCGAGAGAAAAGTGCCTTTAAGGAAAAACTACTTTAACTTCAATACCGGGAAGCAAGATTTCTCAGTACCGTAAGAATTCAATACAGAAGACAGTGCATGCGGCTGCTGATTCGTTTTGTTTTCTATAGATTCCTTTAAAAATTCGGAAAACTCCATAGATAGCTTGTAATTTCAGTCAATCAATAGAGGCTCTTGAACCGTCGATTATTGATTTCCTTCGATATGAACTTATGCAAAAGTATCGATTGTTAAGAATCATCGAATGTTGCGTTTTATTTCCCGATACAGCAAATGCAAAAGTATCGATTGTTGTGAATCATCGACAATCATTCCCCACCCAGAATCGTTTTCCTTCAATTATACGAACTTAGGCAAAAGTACGTATTTATTAGTATGAATCATTGACTATCGTTTCCTCCCATTCCCTTATGAACCTATGCAAAAGTAACGTTTGAATAATCTACTATCATTATTGTACTCCTATCAGAACATATGCAAAAGTATTGATTGTTGTGAATCATCGACTATCGTTTTCCGTCCATGTGAACTTGTGCAAAAAAATGGATTGTTGTGAATCATCGACTATCGTGTTTTCCCCTTATAAACCTATGCCAAAGTATCGATACGGCGAATAATCGGTCATAGTTTTCCACCCGTATGAACCTTTGCAAAAGCATCAATACTATGAATCCTTGAAATCCCTCTCTCTCTCTCTCTTCTGCAATAAATAGCACGCATATTAAGGGGTTGACCTCACCAGGTTTCTTATTTATGAACTTTGAAGGGTACATTCTGCTGGCATTTAAAGAAAAAAAGCAAGGGAAACGAAATGCGAAAATATTTTTTGGTACCTAAGCTTATGATAGCTAGAGTAGGGTGCACAAAAGGTTTTTCAAGAGGCTCAATTAAAAATGTTGTGCCGGGTCATTTGTCCACAAAAAGTTTGATTGCATGGCGCAACAAAAGTTTTTTTTCCCCCTGTGTTGATGGCCGTATAAAGGACTCTAAATGCCTCTTCAAGGTTCCGACAAGAAAATGCACCATAAACTATAAATGAGTTGACACCTTCCATCATCTAGTGCTGCTATAGAAAAAGCCTTCATTTTTTAAAGTATGCTATTTCATCTCACAAATGTATTGCTGACTGCATACTAAAAATTTAAGGCGTCTACGGCTATACACTAATCGATCGATAACTATATAAGCGGGTCCGTGGGGTATGAGTGGGATATGATAACACGACAAATTTACTGCCTCACTTGCAACAACCAAAATGTCGATTATGTTATGACATACAGATCAACTCGCTACCCAGAGCTGCCGTTTTGCGTATAATTAATGCTATTTTTCTATTCACCGAGGATTCCACCAGTTGAGAAAAGATTACACAATTCAGTTCAGTGTATGAATGTAATGCACAAAAATACTCTGATCTGTAATCTTTCCTTAATCGGTGGAAACTCCGTTAATTAATTAAAATATCCGCAAGTTTTTTAAAGTCATCGACCACTCCACCGGTTGAGCAAAGATTACAGAAGCGAGTATTTTAGTTCATTACAGTAATACACTGAACCGAACAGTGTAATCTTTTCTCAACCGGTGAAATCATCGGTGAATAGAAAAATAGCATTTGATTATACGCAAAACGGCAGCCCTGAGTCCCTAATGTCCAGGTTAACAAATCCATGAAATGTCAAAGCAAGTATAGTTTTGGTAAGGTGCTTGGTTAATGTTGTGAATCGCAAACGAATCCTCACCTCCTGATGATAAAATAACTACTAAAAGAGTCTGTTACAAGAAAGAAGGCAATTACCTCCCTGTTTCCCGATCCATCGCAATCTCCCCTCCCTCGCCATTAATCAGCCTCTTGATCTATATCTTGGCTTTCGAGAAGGGGCAACGCGCGCGACGGCGTAAACTCTGAAAGCCGTTTAGATTGCATGAAATGAAGCGTGTTTAAAAAACACTCGATGCTCTCTCACGCCCGCCAAATCGTCTACTTTCCAGGCGCAAACTTCCCCCCAGCTTTTTTCACAGAGTTGAGACAACAAAAAAGTCAAAGAGCTCTGTTGTCTCTTTAGACAAAAAGAAAACCAAATTTTATTTAATTTCCTCGACCAGCAGGACAGCCACGACTACCTTGAATCGATGGGGCGGGGAGGGGGGAGGGGTGTCTGCCGAGCTGCCCCGAATCCCCGACACCAGTCCCTCCGAGGAGCAGGGGTCCACCTCAACTGAAGACGCCGATTTATATCAAGGAAAAAAAAGATTACATTTCCACTCTCTCTTTGCTTCTTCTCCTCGCATATTACCCCCCCCCCCCGACAATTCACGGAAGGGAAGTGCTGAGAAAGGGTGTGAGAGTAAACAGGTTAAAGTTCCATTTCCGAGAGCTCTGCTATGCGAGGATTTAGGATGAAAATTTGTGAAATAATACTCCCACTCAGGGCCTCTCATATAGGATTTGTAGGCCCCCGGACTAAAATAGGCTTGGACCCCTCAAAGAAACTTTACCTCTACGTTCTTACCCCCCCCCCCGGGGGGGCCGTAACTAAATCTCGTGCATGGAACCCCCGAGGCAAAATAAATTTACGGAGACCGGAGCCGGCCCCCCAATTATTGGATAAGGTGAATGTAAGGGTGGGGAAACCCTCATTCAAATAAAATAATCGTTAGGGGCGTTGCCCCAGCTGCCCCATGGTAGTTACAACCCTGCCCCCTTTCTCTATTGTATTTCCCGGGTACCTCTCCGTGGGCGGATCCAGCTATCTGGCAACTGTGTATTCTTCCCATTTGAATGCGTGAAAAACAATCGATTAGTCAAGGGGCCATGGCCCCCTCGAGAATCGATTCTTCCTCATACGTTCAAATGGGAAGAATACATGGTTGCCATATTGCTGGATCCGCCCTTGTACCTCTCCCTACTCAAAGTTCAAGCCCCCAGCAGACCCCGAGTCTGTTGTGTCCTCCCTCCTTAAGGGAGACCCTTCTGAAGGAAGATACTGGAAAGTATATTCGCTATATATACAGCTTTTTCCTTCCGCAGACTGTTATAAAAGTTTTGGCGGAAAGGCAACGCCGCATTTCACTCACATGAGCGAATTTGGAGGTAACGAGGCGAGCGAAATTTATTTTGACAGGTAGGTGTTGGGTGTACATGAAAGGAGTTCCTTAACAAAAATGTCTGTTTTCTTAGGAGCGCGAAGCGGGGGGGGAGTAACGAGGGTTAGGGGAGGGGAGGAAAGGCTTGAGAATATAAGTTGAGCGCAGGTGAGCGTCTGAACAGTGCAAACGATTTGAGACTGCATGAGGAGCATAAAACGCCTAGCGCGAGCGGGTGCGCGTTTTACTACTCAACGGAGTAAACTGGCGTAAAAACGCACCGCGCGGTCTGTAAAAAGCAGCCAGTCAGGTATTTATATTAAATTGAGCATCGATCGACGAACGCGTCACCTTTCAAAAACGCGCTGCCTCTTCCGCGCGCACCCTCCCTCCGCCCAACACTTTTCACTCTCTTAAATACACTCACGCCCAGTGTTGTCAGCTTTCATTGGCTTGTCCCAGAAAAGATTGTATTTGACGTTTCTATGGGTTTCATAGGACATTTCGTCAACGACTTTTTGTCCGGATACCAATTCGTCTAGGCATTTTACGTCCACGCATGTATAAGCAAATTTTATGACGTTTTAGGTCACGTTTTACATGACCAGGTTTCGAAAATCGGGAGGTGGCCGAAATTTTATTATTCCGGTCACTTAAAAGTGGGCGGAGCCAAGCAACGTACGGTCATGTACGGTACCGTATCAAAAGGTGACCGGGAACCGCTTGCTTCCGAATTTCGAGACCTATACCTTTCGAGGTGGGTTACGTGAAACGTGACCGGACGAGTAGGTGACCGGAGGGAGTATTTAAATTTTGAATCGCTTTGTCTGTGATTGGCTCCCGTAAGTGACCGTGGTTTCGAAACTCTGGTCACGAAAGAAGTGACCGGTTACCCTTGGTCACGAAATAAAATTTGCTTTAAGAAGGCAAGGAAAGATAGGTCCATGCGTTTAATTGGTCCATATGTTTGATTTTACTGAACATTTAAAATTTTTGACAACAGTTAAGAATTTGTATGAAAAATAATCATACTGCAAGGAAAAGAATTTATGAAAACATTGAAAATACAAAAATGGAAGGTAGATGAAGAGGTGCTGTTACGGTAACTTCATTTTCGTGTAGAGTAATCCTTGTCCTTCCTTGTAACCTGTAATCCTTGTAACCGGTTACCATTGGTCACGAAATAAAATTTGCTTTATGAAGGCAAGGAAAGATAGGTTCATGCGTTTAATTGGTCCATATGTTTGATTTTACTGAACATTTAAAATGTTTGACAACAGTTAAGAATTTGTATGAAAAATAATCATACTGCAAGGAAAAGAATTTATGAAAACATTGAAAATACAAAAATGGAAGGTAGATGAAGAGGTGCTGTTACGGTAACTTCATTTTCGTGTAGAGTAATCCTTGTCCTTGTCGATGTCATTCTATTTTTTTCTTTATTTTTTTCCAAATTTTCTGTTGCCAAAATTTGTTTAAAACATCACACAATTTTTGTAAAACCCGCAGCTGCCGCTCATCAGGCTCCCATCAACGAATGATCATGTGAGTTTTATCAAAAATTAAATTATACCAAAATTATGATGTCTCCCAATTTTTGCAATATTTCCTGTATGGAGTTGGTGTTTTTATTTGGACCAAAAAACTTTGGACATTATTTACTAAGTGGACCAACATGTTGCTGCCGAAAAAACGCAGTGACGTAAACAGTTGGACGAAACATGAGCGTGGACAAAAAGTCGTTGACGAAATGTCCTGAAACCGTTTCGTGAAAACATCAAAGCTTCTTATTGCTCCTAACCAATCAGTTTGTCCTATTCTGGATGGAAGCTGATTTTTTCATTCAAACGCACAGTTGTCATACAGTCCAATTATTCTTGGGATAGCCTAAAATATCTGAAAGGTTTGAGGAAACTTGCAAGATGAGTGCATTATAGGAAAGCAGTTAAAGTGACGTCACAAATAGAATGCACCGCGGTCCGAGGTAACTGGTAAAGTCACATTTAGTTCATTTAAAGTTATACAGAAAGGTCAAAGTATTTGGGGTGCACAGTGCACTCCCTCGAATCGATATTTTACATAGGTCCAAATGGACTGAATGAAACGTTACCAGATTGCACGCGAACGCCACTGCACTTGAGTTTGTTTCTAGCTCTCTGATATGGGCGGATTTTCAATTTTCATTTCTTCGAATCAAAACAAAACTTACCGTCGACTTTGAATTTTTGATTTTGAAACGTTCTTCAATGAGTATTCAAAGCTCATGCTTTTACATCATGGTACTAGAGAAATAGTGTTAGCAAAATTCCAAAAATTATCGGTCGGGGAACTCAGACATTTCTGAAACGAACTCGACAATAGGTTCAGTTGCACTGTCAATAGACTCCGTAGTTAATGATTGGGTTTTCAGTAAAATTCCGAGAAAATTATGATTTTGTTGTTAATTTTTGCTTCTGCAGTTTTGAGAAGTTGAGCATTGATTTTTTTTTTTTTTTTTTTTTTTTTTTTTTTTTTTTTTTAACATGCACTGTAACTGCGTAGTTTATTGTTATCAGCTTGCCTCATTTAACTCCGTGTAAAGTATCGAATAATATCGATTTGGAACACACCGTGTTACGTGTTTTGTGTGATTTTTGGCGTCGTTGTTGTAGTTTTAATTTTTTAGTTTTTATAGTTTTTTTATCTCTCGAGGATATTCTTCCTTCTTTTGCTGTTGTAGTTTTTTTTTATTATTATTATTATTATTATTATTATTTTTCCCCGTTTGTTTTTTTTATTTGTCGTTAGAATTTTCTTGTTTTTTGTTTAATTTGTTTGTTGTTTTCGTGAGTAGTTTTTGCAATTTTGGCAACCTCGTTTTGATATTTTTTTCTTCCATGTAATTGCCCTATAGAAAAGCCTGAGGTTCTCAAAGTTTGGGATTTTTGAGGTTAATTGTTGGGTGCATTTGTGAGAGGATGAGGCAGTTACTGCTTAATGATGTGGTTAGTTCTTTGTTGTTTAGCGGGGTTCTCAAAATTTGTAGCCAATAGAAGGAGTTCGTGGGTATATTGTAGTTGAGAATCGTCATTTCAGCCAATTGGCTTGCGTTGGTGTGTGTTGTGTGTTGCCTATATCTCTCGTTTAGTTTGGATGCATTATTTGATTTTTCAGCCGACTTCGGAGTCGGAATTTCGGTATTTCTGACCGAATTTCTGGCAGTTTTTACCAGAATAATCAAGAATCAGAATTTCAAGCTTGAAATTCTGGAATTTCGGTTAAAACTACGAACGTTTCCACAAAACGTGCCAGAATTTCTTTTCGGGACTTGTTATTAGAATTCTGGCCATTTTTAGGAAAGCTTTTGTCTCAATGTGTGATTAAGAGAGAATTTAAGCTATTTGAGGAGCGCGCATCGTTATTTTTCCATCATCAGACGTAAAAAAAACGTTATTTTTCCATCATTAGACGTAAAAAATCGATGTGTAAATTCTGCAGTGGAAGTTCGTAACAGACCCACGATGAAACAAAACCACCGACCATCAGTCAGGACCCTTTGCAGTGAGAATTCGGTCATGCTGAAGGAAAGTGTAAACGGGCGGAAATGAAGGGATAAAAAATTAAAAAGCAGTTAGGAGAGCGGTGTGGGCAGACGGGTGCGGCGGTGCGGTGGCGGCTGCACGGGCGAGAAACAGCGTCTAGACGAGATGGGACGAGGACGAGGACGAGACGCGCCTTCGGTGTAGTAAGACGCAACCCGCCGAGCTAAAGTGTCGCCCTTAATTGGCCGCGCTCAATTACGAAGGACGGGGAACTGAGCTCTCTTTTTTTATTCCCTAGCGCTCGATGGAGAGTAACGTCGTGTGCAAGGGATCCCCGGTTTAGAGGTGGGTTGAACAACAGTTTTTCTCTCGGCTTAATTAGAAGCTGCGTTTGTCGAGTGGACGAGTGTCGAGAGGGGGGGGGGGGGAGTGAGAAACAGTACATTTGTCGGAGATGGTTCTAGAGGCGACTTGCGAGAAGTAATCTGGCTCTTGTTGATTGTTGAATCATCTGTGTTGACATCGCTGCTGAATCGTTGCACGTCAACGGTGAGCAAACAGCGCTGCACGACGACGATCCCTGCGTGGACCCGAGGGATCTTCTTCAATGTACTATGATATGCAAAGAACCAAAAATTGTATTTAACACCCGAAGAAAACTTGACTCGGCAAAAGACTAATACCATACGGAGCAGTGGCGTAGCGTGCAATTTGGCAACGTTGTATTATGTCCATTTAAATCCAAGTAAAAGATCGAATGCGAAGGTGTTCACCGAACACCCGATGCATCGATCTTTTTCATGGGTTCAAATGAACAAACATCAACGTTGCCAAATTGTACGCAACGCCACTGATACGGAGTTCACTTTTCCGGTTCACGGGTCGAGACTCTTCGAAGCAACTAAGTATGTGACTAAATTTTGAATGATGGTTACGTTCGCTTAGAATGTGCGACTCATTTTTGAAACATTATACAACGAATTCAGATTCTAACCCTTCATGGGCCAAACCTGAGTATACTCCTTTTTCTCCTCTTGTCTATTTCACATTGAAAAGTCTTCATTCCGGATAAATGAAAACACTTACAAGATAAGTTTTCTTCGGGCGCCTTCATTCTGTCGTATAGGCAATTCCATCTCCTTCAAGTACGAACAGTTAACTACCTTCCCTAAGCATATAAAGGAAAGAGTGGAGTTCTTGTGAACTAACCCGGTCCTTAAAGGGTTAATATCAAACCAAGCAATAGGAGGGCGGTGGGCGGTGGGCGATGTGGGAAAGGTGTATCGGCACTCTAAATTCTCAAATTATATCTAGTGATCCCCTTTAATTACGTAACTGCACAGAGGCGGGTTGGGGGCAGATTGCTCAGAACGGTATTTTGTAGAAGGTGGCAAAATGGGCATTTATACCTAACGTTTACTAATTCAAAAGGTGGCAAAATCGTAATCCAGCCCCTCCATCTCGGGAGCAGGGCTGCCGTTTTGCGTATAATCAATGCTATTTTTCTATTCACCGATGAATCCATCGGTTGAGAAAAGATTACACAGTTCAGTTCAGTGTATGACTGTAATGCAAGAAAATACTATGATCTGTAATCTTTCTTTAATCGGTGGAAACTTCGTTGATTAATTAAAATGTCCGCAAGTTTTTTAAAGTCATCGACGACTCCACCGGTTGAGAAAAGATTACAGATGCGAGTATTTTAGTTTATTCCAGTCATGCACTGAACTGAACTGTGTAATCTTCTCTCAACCGGTGGAATCATCGGTGAATAGAAAAATAGCATTGATTATACGCAAAACGGCAGCCCTGCTCGGGAGACTTGATCCACCCCTGGAACATAGTAGGTGAAACTCCACCGTGAAATTACAATTCACGTTCACATGTAGCCAACTACGAGCAAGATGATCAATAAGCAATAACGCAATTTCTAAAACAAGCAACCGCGTGGCGTTCGGTTTGACATTAAATAATCTATTTCTTTGTTCGCTACAAAGGATGCGAAATGTGTCGTGTTCGTGGATTGTCGGTTAATTCCATCCGCTGTGAGCTGGTGAGTGGTGAGCTACGGCGCGGCCAGTCACCACGCGAAAGTGACGAAGTTCCGTCACGGTCCATTCTCTGGCTTTTACTTTCCTACTGCTCCTCGGATCTCATGATCCCGCAAATGCACTTTTAATTTAAAATTGATTTTAATCACGTTAGTTAGCTAAATAAATGGCCACTATGCGTGGAGGTAATGGATGAGGGTAAGCCCTACGGCTTTTATGAATGAAACTCGTGCATATACGAACCGCGCGAGTTTACTGGACGGTCGAGGACGGGGTTGCTCTTTCATGAGAATAATAATTGTATTTCCATTAGAGTTACCACACACTAACCACACTAACCACTATCATTTTACCCAAACTGCAGCTGAAAATCCTTGCGAAAAGTTTCATGTAAATACTTAACGGTAACATAAAAAACAAAAAAACTAGTAAAAAAATCAACCTACTGCATAAAAGCGCTCTCATCGATTAATGTTGTCAAATATTTAGTGCTTCGTACACGATCGAAAAGTTTTGATCAAACTGGTATCCATGAACATAGATGAGCAGGTGAGCCAACTGTTGCGAGTCGTTGTTCTTTCCATCAAACGACTGTGCAGTTTGATGGCCCGTTAAACTGCAGGGTTTTGGAGTTGTCAAGTTGGTTATCCTGCAGTTTTATTATACCCGTTTAATCGTGTATGAAAGGTCTATACTCTAGAGCCAGTAGCCGGTAGCGGCTCGTGAACGTGAGCATTGGTGAGGCAACAAAAACAAAGACCTACTGGCGCCAAGGGGAGGGGGTAAAGACAGACTAGTCCACCGAGAAACTGGAAAATTTCCTGGTGGGCTGCGGCCCAATTTGGGTCGGCCAGACCATAAAAGGAAGAGAATGAAAAGGAAGGGAGGAAGGAAAATTAGGAAAGAAATAAGAAGCAGAGAGAAATATGGATGATATCATAAAACAGTCCAGCTTTACTGGATTCATTCCGTGCTGTGTGGTCCGATCCGAAAGGGGAGAAAGGCAGAGAGTGGACAATTCGATCGGGAAATTGTGTCTTACTTTCACGAGTGCGCCTTCATTTTTGAAGATAGACTACGGTCTATCTTCAACGGTACAGGCGCGTACGAAGAGTTACTACTTTACAAGTTAAGAGTTACTAGTTAACTACTTTTCAACCACCAACTAACGCTATCTCCAACCAAGACTTCCCGCTATTCGACCGATGGAAACCGTGCCTTACTTCTATGGATGCGCCTTCATTTTTGAAGATAGACTAAAACGGCACAGGCGTGTACTACTTATCAACTACGTCGTAACTAACTAATCGTAGTCGTTAACTACTTTTCAACCAACAACTAACGCTATCCGATCGAAAAACTTCTTTCGAAAACACCTGCAGTTCGACCGATGGAAACTGTGTCACACTTTCATGAGATCAGACGAAAATCAGAGGGGGGGGGGGGGCGTTATTGGAATAAATCGAAGAAAGGGAAGGGATTAAGGAAAGCTTTCACGAGAAATTCTGAAAAGTTTAGGCTCACATCGAGCAATAAAAGATAGTTTTCGGTGTGATTTTAGGGATGGTTTACGTTTTCCTTTCATTCCCTTCAAGCAGGCGAGGCACCCTCACTTGTCTCGACTGACGAGCCGCCACTGCCTACAGCGCAACAACTGATACATGGGCCGGTCGCACTATAAACATATTCGACCTTTAGATGGTTGACTCCTGGGTATATTAATGATGCCGAGAAAATTACGACTACAATGAACGCAATTCCATCGGGATCCGTGCATAGTATTGACCGAGAAATGTTCGTTTGAGAGTGCTGTTTTGTGACGTATTTCATTGTGAAAAGGGTCCGATATGTATGCTTGCTCTTCAGTTACGGAGAAATGTGCCGCCAACAGCAGCCGGAACACCAAGTGCGCGAACCGCGACGCATCGCTGTTAGCGTGACACAATGAGACAGGATATGAAACAGTGGCAAATTTTGACAATGAAATACGTCACAAAATATAGCAGTTTCAAACGGCTATACTTATTGGGTTGGTACTGGACTATTACTGGACGGACCGCGATAGAATTGCGCTCATTGTAATATTCTTGACATGCTAGAACGAATCATTTTTCAAAACTCAAATCT
Source organism: Trialeurodes vaporariorum (assembly GCA_011764245.1). NCBI lineage: Eukaryota > Metazoa > Arthropoda > Insecta > Hemiptera > Aleyrodidae > Trialeurodes > Trialeurodes vaporariorum. Next base: position 81,679,422 of record VMOF01000111.1, on the reverse strand, counting down.
GTTGATAGTGCAAATAAAGTTGTGCATGTGTAAAATCAAATTAATAAACTTACTTTAATAACTTCGATGGTTCGACGCGCGCTTTTATGGCTGGTTGGTGCCGCCCGCCGGCTGCAATCAAAACACGTTGTTCTCAAGTCGCGCGACCTTTCAAAATACACTTGCCCTCTCGAATCGCCTCGGATTCGACGCTATACAGTCAAATTATCCGACCATTCTAGTTAGTCCACAAGTCAATCACGTTCAAAGCGTTCAATTGAACGGCTCTCTACAGAAAGGGACAAACTTCTATTGATTTCCTACGTGTAATTATTTCCTTTCTGGTTTAACGCGTATAATTGATTGATCAAGACGATTCATGAATATTTCTCATTCTCTCTTGCGGGCAACTTCGCTAATTGGATGACATAAAAGAAATGAGGTATGGCGTGACGAATGACCTCATGAGTGTGACACTAAAAGACTAAAAGTCGTGAGCTATTCCACATAGATGTGACTAATGGAGCTGTTGCACACTTTTGCTATAAGCGATTTAATAGTCGATTCTGGTGTAAAAACCTCGAAAAATAATCCAAAAGCTTTCATCAAAGCACTAGAAACTTCCAAAATTCACTCCTAAACTCAATAAATAACACTGTCATTTACGCGAGCGTAATGGTGGCTGAGGGCAGTAAAAATGGGAGATTTCTATCTTAATTTTGTCACTTTATACGCTATTACAAGGATGCTTCCAGAGCAATTAGTCACCTGAGTAGTGATCCACATCCGATGAATGGTACTGTGACACCTAGTGACACTGGTGTCACATGAAAGTCGTCTCTTATTGGTCACTCCTTGATGGAGTTACAGTATTGTCAGATGGGAATCTTCCATTATTACTGCCCCCAGCCACCATTACGCTCGCGCAAATAAAGGCGTTTATTGAGTTTAGAAGTATATTTAGGAAGTTTTCAGTGCTTTCATCGTTATTTTTCGAGGTTTTCACACCAGCGGACCGATCATTTACTTCATCTTAAAACCGATCGTTAAGACTGTGTATGAGTGATTCTATTGGTCAGATATTGTAAAACCTAGCCGTTGCTATGGTAACCATCGTTATAGTGTCCGTTTTTTAAAGGTGACTCATGAATAGCCTTTATAAAACGAGACTCTTAACGATGGTTACCATAGCAACAGCCAAGTGTTACAAATTTCGACCAATAGCATCACTCGTAGACAGTTTTAACAATCTGTTTAACGATTAAGTAAATGATCGGCCCGCAGAATCAACTATTAAATTGCTTATAGCAAAAGTGTGCAACAGCCCCATTATTGCATGGCGCTATGCATCCTCAATCTTGTGGAAATTGCTCGGATCTTAAATACTTTTGTCTACCGATTGAACCATCATTATATCGTTGGATATGGGAATTTCCTTCATTATCACACGCAAATCGGCAACCCTGCATCACGGGCTCTAAAGGAGCAGAACCGCGTGTGGTACAGGCAGCATTTCAAATCAATTTATCTTGTTCGCAGAAGTGAACATCGGAATTTTTTCGTGAAATTTCACTAAGTTTCCACGGTTGAATCAGCCAAGTAACAAAATTTAGCAATTATAACACCATTATTTCTTTTGTTTTAATCATGTGAGTTATCATTATAAATTGACGCCCCCCCCCCCCCCCCAAGAAAATAATCAACTGCGTCGGTAAAAAGTCCAAAATTTGTTTAATATAAGACAGCTTTCTTCCATGCAGGTACTATCATCCTCTGGATTACCAACCAGAATTACAAAATAACGATAAATTTACACTAACATAGTCATTTAACATCTCTTAAACGAAAAGTCCATACGAAAAAAAAATAAATCACATAGTATAAAGTGTCAAACTATAATGGCACTGTGCACGTGCATCGCATGTAAACAAAGCGAACGTCACATATTACATAAAGTCACACGATTGAGGCAGGGGTGGATTCTGAAAGGTGTGTTTCTCTCTCTCTCTCTCTCTCTCTCTCTCTCTCTCTCTCTCTCTCTCTCTCTCTCTCTCTCTCTCTCTCTCTCTCTCTCTCTCTCATCTCCTTTGAACGCTGGTGTTAAAAAAGTACAGCGATAGTAGCTATAAATTCACGTATGCTAGCCCTCCTTTTCCAACGCAATCGTTCAAATTGGCAGAGAGCGCGAAAGACGAAATCTGCAAATGCGCAGACACAGGAATCAAACGTCAATGGCCGCGTTTTCTTCGTTTTTAAAAGATTCAGAGTCAAGGCGGATAGCGTGTCCCTTATTTCCACACTGTTCAAAATTTTATGCGCCTACAGCATCGAATTTTGTTGCAAAATCGTTACGTTCCTACAGTTTTTCTGTTGGGTTGCATTGAGAGCTGCCGCAAAGCACTTGAATTTAGCAAATCTCATTTTACGTTCGAATGGGGGGGGGGGGGGGGGTTCCGCACATTCTTGAGTTAGTGCTCTTTAAAGCAACATTTTTTCCGTTTTGCCAAGTTTTCTATTGGTTCGCCAGTATATAAACAACCATTTATACCTAAATTTTCTCTTTTGTTTTAAAAATTACTTGAAATCAGACGAGGCAAAACAGTCAAAGATTGATACACCAGACAAACTTTTCACTCGGGAAAACAATATGATTCGAGAATTTCAAAATGAAAACTGACCATTCGAATGTTGAAAATTTGAAATCATTCTTTCCAATTTACATTGAAATGTGCAAACTTCAAGGACCTTGCGGCAGCACTGGAAATCATGTAGCTGAAAAACGGATGTACAGGAACCATTTTTGGACGAAATGTCAATCTTCACTGGTATGAGGTTGCATGTAACAGGCACTTCGGAAACTCCTGTGAGAAAACTGGACTCTCACGACGGACCCTCCAGATTCTTGGTGCCAACAGAAAATGTTCTACTAGGGACCTCCAAATCAAATTTGAGGGGTGGGGGGCCCACGATTTTCAAAATTTTACTTCTTTTCAGCTCAGTTGAGGATAAATTGGCGTAAAAATCGGGAGGAGGATTTTCCATATTTCGGAGGGAAGAGAATCTGCCTTATTTTAACTATATGAGAAAATAATAAAATAGAATCAAAGCTAAAACAATTAAAATTATTAAATAATTATTAATTATTAATAATAATAATTATAATAATTAATTATTAAATAATTATTAATTATATAATTAATATTAAATAATATTAATTATAATAATAATTATAAATAAGATTAATTATAATAATTATTATTAAATAATTATTAATTAAAATAATTATTAAAGATTATAATTATAATAATTTTATTAAATAATTATTAATATAATAATTAATTATTAGATAATTATAATTATAATGTGAATTATTAAAAATTATTAATTATAATAATTAATTATTAAATAATTATTGATTATAATAATTAATTATTAAATAATTATTAATTATAATAATTATTATTAAATATTATTAATTATAATAATTAATTATTAAATAATTATTAATTATAATAATTAATTATTAAATAATTATTAATTATAATAATTAATATTAAATAATTATTAATTATAATAATTATTAATTATAATAATTAATTATTAAATAATTATTAATTATAATAATTAATTATTAAATAATTATTAATTATAATAATTAATTATTAAATAATTATTAATTATAATAATTAATTATTAAATAATTATTAATTATTAAATTAATATTAAAAACAATTAAATTAAAATAAAATAACCGTGGGACGTTTCGAGGCTCAAACGGCATTCTTCCTCAGCCACTGGGGACTCAGCAACTCAGCTCCTCAGCAACTTCCTTCAGTGGCTGAGGAAGAGTGCCGTTTGAGCCTCGAAACGTCCCACGGTTATTTTATTTTAATTTAATTTAATTTTTTTAGCTTTGATCCTATTTTATTATTTTCTTATATTGTTGAATTTTCGGGCTATTTGTGTAATTCTGTTGTTGCCTTATTTTACGCGCCCCCCCTCCCCACTGCCGGCACTCATTGCTCATCGTCCGGAAGTGAAAACGAAGTGACTCATCAAACGTCACAGCGCTTCGTGCTGGTACCGGAAACGGAGTCGGTCGTTGGAAAGCGCCCTCTCCGACGATGAGATTTTGCTGGTCTGGAGGTAGAAGCGGAAGCTGAATCAGCTGATTGGGCCGCAGAGAAGCGATCACGAGCTGCAACGGGTGGAGCGGGCTGGTGGGGCTCCGCAAATCTGGCTCCTCGGTGCAAATGCTGTGAGCCTGGAATCGGGATTTGACTAACGATCAAGTAGCTGATGAGCGAGTTGACCTGATCACCCAACAACCTCTTTATGAGCGGCTTCCGATCGTTGAGGAATCTCGTTCCGACATCGTTGACCAGTGAGTTGACGAACATGCTTAGGAATGAATCCTCGAAAATTCCGCTTATGTCAGTCTGCAAAAGATATATCATGACAAAAAATGGATTAGTGAAATTTGAAAATGAATTTTTGAAAGAGACTGCGATAAAATAGGTCTGCTGCAAACTTTACCTACAGCTATTGAGAGGGAGTAAAAGGGTATAATATCACTTGAAAATAGCGGTGGGAGCATCGAAAACTCTCAAAATTCACTCACGAACTCAATAAATGCTTTTAACAAAATTCAAAGATGGTTTTCGAAGGAGCAGGTCACTGAGAGAGTCCCTTCTAATTGCAACTTACTATGCTGAATAAAGTGATGAATCAAAGAAAAAGCTGCAATTAGACGGTACTCCCCCATATTATGACCGGCTTATTGGACCACCATCTTTGAATTTTACTAAACGCATTTAATGAGTTTGTAAGTAAATAAAACTCTTCAATGCTATTTTTACGCGATTTTACAGAGGAAGAAATCGACCTTCTGCTACAACCCCGTAGCAAAAGTTTGCAGCAGACCCATTGAACGACACATAGTTTGGATGAAACTATCACAATAATATGAACAGCCTTAACACTCATCAATGTTTTTATCGAGGAAAGAAAATGTGTAAAGCAATGGCGCCGCGAAGAGTGACTCCGATAATAAGCAGTGCAAGCCACTGGCTTATTCGTGCAATGTATATACCTCTTGTGTAAGGAATCTATTTACCAGTGCCCGCAAATTTTTAGCGCATTAAAGCTCAAAACAATTGCGAGACAGTGCGGACATTATCGGATTTCCTCGCGAACAAAACGTCTTCGACAACATTGAAATGGATTTGCGGTATACAATTACATTAAAAGGTGGGAATTGCTCGACGTCAACGAAGATATTCTTGGAAAAAGTATTTACCTCGTCTTACTTCCCTTTCCTTACATTTATAAAAACGAACGGATCAAATGGGTCTGTTGCAAACTTTTGCTACAGCGCTATAGAGTGTGCAATCTAATGTAAAATCGCCTGAAAAGTCCAATGATGGCATCAGAAAACAATGAAATGCAACAATAAACTCACAAAATGCGTTAAATGAAATCCAAGATGGCGGCAAAATATCGAGCAATCTGTATGCATGCACCAGGAACATTCAAGGATAGCCAACCTCACAATATCCATCACAACCAATCACAACGTAAATAAACACATAACCTCTACCTGCAGTGAGGTTGTCAAAGTTGGCAATCCTTGGATGATCACGGTGCATACATTCAGATTCCTCGATATTTTGCCGCCATCTTGGATTTCGATAAACGCCTCTTGTGAGTTTAATATTGTATTTATTGACTTTATGATGCCACCAATGGACTTTTCAGGCGATTTTACATTGGAGTAAACACTTTTTATCGCTGTAGCAAAAGTTTGCAACAGACCCATTGAGCGGGTTGTGAAAAAAACAACGGCCATCGATTGACTATTGTATACAAAAATGCGCAAGACCTTCCAGCTTTTATTCAGTTTTTATTTGTCAAAGCGAATAAATAGAAGTCGGGGGGGGGGGGGTTAGGAGGAGTGAAAAAGGATGGGGAGTTATAGAAAAAAGGTTACGAGTGATAACTTTTACGGTGCATTTACAATGTTATAGGGTTATGGCTAGGTGGCGCTTTAGGAAGTGAGAACGTCGGATTATGAGAATTGAGCGCATAAAAGTATGACAAGAAATTGCTAATGAAAGCGTGGATGAAAGACACCGTTTAACGATTTATGTGATGCGCTCAGGAAAATGAGACTTTATCTCTTTCGTGAAAAAGCGAAAATATAGCGATAAAAAAGGTTTAAGTTTATCAATGTTGAGGTTTTTAGCGAAATTGACGCTGGGTTTATATGGCTACACTAGTTTTTGAACGGTTTAGTTTAAAAATCTCACCGAGGAGTGCGCTGACGTCGAATTTAAACTATAAGCTCAAGACGGAATTATGGGACGGGACTTCATGAGTCAGAGTCCGAATGATGTTATATCCTTAGGTCCCCTCAGTGAATGGTTGGTGAACACTCACGGAAGGTGTTTAAAACCCCCAACATCCAACGTCTTTCGGGGACCGTCAAGTCGCAACGTCCTAGTTGCACCATCAACAGATTGTTGATTCTTACGTAAAATTCCGAGAAAATGACAATGAGCGCAATTTCCTTGCGATCCGTTCAGTGTAGCCGAAACATAGCCATTTGAAAATATGCTGACAATTTCATACCCTACTTTCTCTGTATCACGCATTTAGCAGTGGCGGCTCGTAAACGTCAGAATTGATGAGGCATCAAAAACAAAACCGACAGGCACCGAGGGACGGGAGGAAAAAAAGGAGAGGGGTCATATATATATATACGTTGACCACGTATAATGTCGACAGCTCCAGGTTTCCGATTCAGATGCTCTTACCGGCTCTTCCCTGAAGATCGGGAAATCGCATCTTTTTTATGTATGCGCCTTCATTTTGCAAGGTAGACTAAAACGGTACAGGCGCGTAGGAGTAGTTAACTGCTTCCCAACCCTCAAAACGCTGCGCTGTCGCGTCGGCTATCCGATAAAAATATAATGCGTCTTTCGAGAACTGCAACAGCTCGACCGATGGAAAGAGGGTCTCATACTAATATGGATGCGCCTTCATTTTCAAAGATAGACGAAAACGGCACAATCGTGTACGAATAGTTATCTACTTTCCAACCCGCAACGCTATTCAATTCAGCCGATCACTCCCGCCGTTCGAACGATGGAAACTGGCTATTTCACACTTTCAAGAGACCAGTGACCACATAATGTTGCGGATTGACGGTCGGGGGGGGGGCCTTCGAGTATTTCGAAGAAAATAGGGTGGGTTTAGGAGTTTTTAGAGAGTTTTCACTGTGATTTTAGGGTTGGTTTAGTTGGTTTTTTTTTTTTTTTTCCATTCCCTTTTTTGAATCCCCCGGTGAGCTGCCACTCAGCTGGTGCACTGCGCACTTTTTGTTTTTATCGCATGGTGCATGTATTGGGTACTTTTCTCCGTAACTGTAATGTAAGCATGCAAATCAGGGACTGCACTGTCGTGAGTCTCATTTATAAGATCCTTAGTTGACAACTGATCCTTCCCCTCCCAAGTTAAGGATCACGTAACCAAGGGGAAATCACAACCTCTTCAACTCCGATTTGAATTAACTTGGCGGGAAAATGCTGTCTAGAGTATTTTAGACAAACGGTTGGAAGTTCCTTTTAAAGAAAGGACTCACGAGTCCCTTGAGAAAAGTTCAAAGTTACGAGAAAATGAGCTTTGTACCAAAGTCGACTTTACGCTGAAGTAAATATTCAGCGATGTCAGACGGTTCACTGCAGGGATGGGTTCCTTTTCGAGGAATCGCGAGTTTCGGCTTCAGCAGACCTATCCTGGAAATTGAGGGATTTTGAGGAAACAGGATTAGAATAAAGAACGGTGATTGGCGGAGGCAAGTCACTTGGTTGTCAAGTTTATTCTAAACTTGGAATGCATCGAATTGACTATCGGAGAATCTGGACCAGTGGCGGCTCGTGCAATGTGGCAACAATGGACTCCCTCCATTTAAACCTACGTAAAATAATCGATTCTTTGGTGAGGCGCTGTGCCTCACCTAGAATCGATCTTTTAGCACAGATTTAAATGGCAAAATAGCACTGTTGCCAGATTGCACGAGCCGCTACTGATCTGGACTCAATATGTCTTTCGTTATTCATTCAATTTTGAATCGGGATAGACAACAGAACTGGTTTTGGAACTGGAACCAAAAATCAGGTGCCCATAGAAACAAGAAACAGAAAAAGGAACCGAATTCAGTAACAACTTGGAACCGGAACCGGAACTGATTTTAAAAATCAATTTCGGTTGCATCAATAAACTTGAGCTCACACAAAATTCTACAATTCATGTTTCTATGCAGCTCCTGTTTTTTCGGCTTATTTTGGATTAACCTCCTCTCCTTGAATTTTAAAAGAGGGGTAAAACTTTACCATTTTGTACAAACCCCCTTATTGTGACAAACTATACAAGCATTTTGCATAAAGATAAATAACTATTTCAGATGTTTAGATGTACGTTTTCATTTGTTTTATCTGGGCAAACTTTTGCGTTGAATGTACTACGAGGGTTAGTCAAAAATTAAGTTTCAAAAGAGCCTGCAGGCTCTATTTATGATCAAAACATTCCAATTCACCGTTGAATTTTTCATATCTTCAGCTTTATAATGACTTATAGTTTTTTGTTTGTTTTTTGTTTTGTTTTGTTTTTTTTTTTTTTAAAAAAAATAGGTCCATATTTGACGGAGATGCTATTTAAAAAAACGCTGACCCTTCACTGACCCTCGTAATACTGCATATATACCCTAACGGGCCTAACGTGTTCTAGACACAAACTATATATAGATACACCAGTACCAGAAGGTGTTCTGAGCACAACCAATTGATGTTGTTGACACGTCAAGTTTGTGTCAGAAAAGAAATCACTTTGTGCTCTGAACACGTTCTATAATTGTAAGTGCGTTCAAAACACGTCACGTGCGACGTGCGTTCACAGTCATCCTGCTCGAGTCAAAAACACGTTCATTTTGTCATAGTGTAAAGAAATAGTAAGGAAGTAAAATAAAGTAGATTGTGCGAGGTGGAAGAAGAGACAGCAGAACACATCATCTTCGACTGTGAAGCGCTGGACAAGAAAAGACAGGACATTCTAGGATCGAACTCCTGGGAAGACTGTCAAGAACTAGGGATACTACCTATCATCCTCCTTGAGTTGATCAGGGGAGAAGGTTTTTGGGAAGAGTAGCCTAGAATAAACCTGGTCACAATAGATCTTTAGGTCGCAGTGTTTTTGAGTAACTACTCACCAGGAAGGAAAAAAAAAAGAAAAGGAAGTAAAAAACGGAAATCGAAGCTAGCGAGCTAATCTGACAACAGAGCTCATTAATACGCTCTTTCAGTGTTACAGTCCTTTTCTCGCCTCGCCGACAGCGCTGCCAGACTTCAGTTTGAAATCTGCATATTTTGTAACGATATTTTATTTGATTGTATACAGTCTAAATCCGTGAATCTGACAACATTGCATAAACCGCACGCGGGGAAAGAAAAAAAACAAGCGCTTGCAATACGATGCAAGTGGAATTGCATGCGGGCGATCATAAAAAAAGAGAGCGAGATTTATTATCGAAATATAAAGTGTCAGTTTAACCTGAAATTGATTTTCTTTTCAGGGACAGGAACCGACACGGACTCTTCCCCGTTCCCTTTTTTCCCGGCTGTTTTAATAACTTTGTTCTTCCCTTTTACACGCGCATGTTTATCAGGTTCTTTCTTTTCATTTATTTTATTTTACATACTTTCTTTTTAAAGCGTTGAAGCCTTTGTGAATAAAGTCTCATTAAAAAAAACATGCGAGCACAAAGACCTTTAGAAAAACAAAAGCAGAAAAAAAATGTAGAATACTTTTCCTTTGACTCTGAGATTGGAGGGTTTGCGACATTTAGATGTTCATTTCAATTTCTTCCTGCCTTCTCTTTTCCTTCCTCCTGTTTCAATTTTCTTTCTCTTTCTTGCTTCTGAAAACAAAAGTCACAGTCGGGATCGTTCGAAGCAGCGTTGTCACAGTTATGTTTATTGCGGCTTCGTCGACTCATACAAAATAAAAAATCCGTTTTTCAAACAATTTTTGTTTTGATTTGAGTGAATTAAAATCCCAAGTCCTCCGAAGATAATTGGTAACCCTCATACCTTCACAACTGAAATGAACACCAAAGAGGCATACTTTACCATCAGGTTCAGGTGCAAATTCTGAGGTTTTGAACTTTTCAGAAACGACGGACACTGAATATTTGTATTTCTGACCAGACAGGATGGATTGGTAAGTAGTCCCCCCCCCCAGTTTTATCGTTTGGAATTCCAACGATGGTATACCCATCCCGGTTTCGAAAGAAGGGCGAATTTCGAGGATCAGGTGACAAAACTGTGAACCCGAAATGTCATCTTTGGTGTATCGGAAAAGCTTTCTTCGAACCTGATGGTAAGATATGATTATAGAAGAACGAATTTGGAAGCATCGATTAAAAACTCACGGCCAGCCGGCTACATTGGCGGATACAGGGGGGGGGGGCGAAGGGGGCGATCGCCCCCCCCCGTTCGGTCCAAAAAGTGGGAAAAGAGAGGAGAGGAAGGGGGAAAGCGATTGCGAAAACAAGAAAAGGGGGTCATTTAGGGACAAAAATCCCAAATTCGCCCCCCCCCCCGTTCGCGAGGGCTGGATCCGCCACTGGCCGGCTGTGGGTAAAATTGTTGTTATCGAGCGCCAAAACGGCAACAAATGGTCAATCGGAATTTGCGAGATTGCCAATTTGATTGGGGTTTTTTTCTTCTTTCTTTTATTGACAGTCCAATCACATTCAGAATTTTTTGGGATCTTAAAACATTTTTCGACACAGTCCACACTAACCTAGAACGTAAGCCAGAATTAATTGACTTAGATTCTAAAAAAAAATAAAATGAAATAAAAAAAACTTCCTTGGCAATATGAGTGTTTATTTTACTACTACGCGGCACCACATCTCTTTAGACCTGTTGCTTTTAACCCTCTACAAGAACCAAATTCAAAAATATTCATTTTACTTTCGTTGTGAGCGTCTTCAATTTATTGGGTGAGCAAAAACAAGTATCATGCAGCGGAGAAAAATTTCATCAACTCGCTTGATTTGAATCAACGCGCAGCGAGGTGACTAATTAAACTTGGTATTGAAAGGGTGAAAGTTTTTTTTGCATGTGTTTTCTCTAATGAGCCTGCATGGTTTTACACCAGGCGTATCTCACATTCAGATACACGGTGAAAAGGTAGGCCACTGTTACCACAAATTTTCACGTCCTGAACCGATACTTACAATTTGAAAAAAAGTATTGTTAACTTTGGGGGGATTTTGACCAAAATTCGGCAACTTTGGAATCTCCTCCAATTTTCTTTCTGAATTTCTTTGAAGTGGACAATATCTCCCCGGAGAATTGCCGGTGTAATGTGGGACGTAAACTTTGGGAAATTGGCCCCAACTTTGTTTATCTGTGTAACGTTGCATTTAGGACTGTTCACTGTGAACCCAATACTTCGATATTTTTCAAGGGTTGAAATGCATAAATTACAGCCTCGCTAGAATACTAGATTTGTAAGCGACACTTGTTGCACACCCACTACTCTTAATTGGTCAGGTTCGATTTGTTCTTTAGAACCTTCATCTATATTGAGAGTTAAGTCAATTTTGATCACACCTTTGTTTAAGCGATCTAAAAGCAAAACTGACGATTGCATTTCTGGTAATTAAGAATGTAGGTGCAGAAATATTTCCAATGAAAACATTTCCAAATTCCTCTAAAAGATGCCAAAACCACAAAACTCTATAATAAACCCTTATTTATAAATTCTAACGGGAACCTTCGCTAATCAACAGCCTATTGGTGACACTATGTGTCAATCAACAGAAGTAGCACCCGTCCCTGAGTGAGCTATCTTGGATTTTTATAAACTTATGATAGTAGAAAATGAGTTAATGGGTCTGTTGCAAACTTTTGCTACAACGATTAAGAGAGTTTCATCTAATGTAAAATCGCCTGAAAAGATCATTGGTGGTATCAGAAAGTCATAAAATGCAATAATAAACTCACAAGAGGCGTTTAATGAAATCCAAGATGGCGGAGAAATATCGAGCAATTTGTATGTACGCACCACGAACATCCAAGGATAGCCAACTTCACAATATCTGTCACAACCAATCACAACGTAAACAAAAACATAACCTCTACCTCCAGTGAGGTTGTCAAAGTTGGCTGTCCTTGGATGTTCGAGGTGCATGCATACAAATTGCTCGATATTTCTCCGCCATCTTGGATTTCATGAAACGCCTCTTGTGAGTTTATTATCGCATTTTATGACTTTTTGATGCCACCAATGGACTTTTCAGGCAATTTATTTTACACTAGAGTAAACACTATTAATCGTTGTAGCAAAAGTTTGCAACAGACCCATTGGGTATATGAATAAGCAATAGTAATTTATTATTATTTTCATTGTCATTGGACCTTTGTATACTAACAGAGAACCAAAATCGTAGTCGTACTTCGTAAGCATCACATAGAGTTCAAAATCGGCAAAAGTTACAAATTTCCAAAATATTTCCAAATCAAAAATTTCCGGAAATCATTAATAACCGCTGTAAACACAAATTTCCCCAAAGAGCCTTTGGATTTTTGTTGTTTTCTCAACTCTGTTTGGAAATTGATTGAACAAAAGCCGAGACAACTTCGAGGTGCAAATAGATTTATCGAGTTTGTTTATACGCATGTAGTATCTTCGAGAATAAGGGACGTGATACGTTGCTTCGTCCTTTCATAGGGTCCGTCCTTTCGTCCCTTTGTCCCTCGGTCCGTATCAATAAAAATCAATATTTATATTCACTTTGGAATGATTGCCGTCGAGTTTGTCTGAAGAGGGGGTAAAGTACGGGAGAGTATCAAGTAGTATGAGGTTTTGGAGTGTAGGAATCCATTCCATTCCAGCAAAACCCCTTACACTTATGCAAATTCTTTCCTCAGCTCAGCTCAGCTTACAGCGCTGTCCCTAACTCTCAATGAAATGCAGCGTTGCCAGGTTTAGAGGCTGAAACTTCATCGATGATTTTTCCCCCTTAACTCCGCTTCGAGACATGTTTACGCTGCAGCGCGCAATATGATTGAGGTTAAGTTTTGGAATTAGGCAACTGTGGAATCTTCCCATTTGAATGTATGAGAAACAATCGATTATAAATTGGGCAATGGCCCCCTCAAGAATCGATTGTTCCTCATACATTCAAATGCTCCGCCCATGACTCGATCCGAATTTTTCTCAAAAGAAACCTTCATATCAAATTTGAATTAGTTGGACCAATAGATCAAGATTTATAATTAGTCACAGACGGACGGATGGACAGACATTTTTTAGAACATGATTTTCCAGTTCGGGAGGGTTATGAAAATGCGAGGTAAAGAAGAACTCCTACTCTCGCGAACAACAGGAACATTTAGGTAATTCTTCGTTCTATAGAATTAATAGAGTAATACTTGTACTAGTGAGGCTGGAACTGAGGATCTTACGAGTGTTTGATTAAAATCGTCAAAACTTCGTACATACTTCGCGTTCATAATTTACCGTTTGATTCTGATTATAGTTGATTAATGAATCAGGAACGTTCACTCTAGTCCAAGAGAAATAAATAAATTCTGATTGGAAAATAATTTGACCGATCAGAAACGTTCATTCCAGTCCATGTCGAGAAACACTCGCGATTCTGATTCGTTTATCCCATTGACCAATCAGAGGCATTCGTGCACCAGTCCACCGGAAATACTATATTTTTATTCGTTGATCCATGGACCAACCAGCGCAGTGTCTATTCTAGCTAGTCCATGAGAAATACCAGATTCTGACTGGTCAGTAGCTCACCGAGAGTTTCTTCATCTCTCTCTTTTCTCCATTAAAAAACGTATGTTAGACAAGGATGAACAACGGGATAAAACCCCCTCTTTCTGTCCTTTTCCTACTTATACATTCAAATGGGAAATAAGAGAGATATAAGACATCCTGGTTGCGCCAGTGTGACTGGTAAATCACTTGACCTATCAGAAGCGTTCATCCATTGACGGATCAGAGGCATTCTCATACTCCAGTCCACGGGAAACACTATAGATTCTTATTGGTTAATCCATGGATCAATCAGCAGCGTCCATTCTCTAGTCCATGGGCAATATTTGATTTTGATTGGTTGATTCAAGGATCAATCAGTAGCTTCCGTTCTAGTCCATGGAATATACTCGATTCTGATTGGTTGTTTGATCCATTGGCCAGTCAGTTGCTAAAAAATAATCGTTTCTCACAGCATTACTACCCCCGCGAATTTGTACAACGGCCATCCCATCCAATGTGTTTTAACAACCTCCTTTAAAGTTGTCAAAGTGTTATACATGAACCCTGTATGTTAAGCCGAGTTGATTGAATTTTTAGATCACGATAATCAAGATAAATTGATTTTTAAACCTTAACATGAAAATTGGCAATGATGTGTGGACTCAACAGCAGTCGTGTTACACCAATACATTCATGTATGTGTTAGTATGCGTATATTTGTCCATATATTCAAAGGCGCGTACATAACCGCAACCGCGCTCCGCCAACTTTCGTTATTTTCCCTCGTCTTCTGTTATTTTTCCCTTCCCCCGCGTCCCACACCCCCCGCATTTCACGATTCCTCCGAAGTTGTTTTTTCCGTTAGCGGCACACCGTCGCCGCCGGGCCAGCTTAACATTTCCATTCGATGAATAATAAAAAAAGAGAAGAAGAAGAAAAGTGCGTCCAGAAGAGGAAAATATATGAAAAAAAAGAAAAAAAAAAAAAAAAAAAAAAAAAAAAAAAAAAAAAACATTGCGTGAAAAAATAAATGGAAAAAATTACGCGTGAATGAAATTTTGGTAGAATCTCTTTTACATACGTAACTCAGCCACATGGTGAGACAAATTTCGAAGATGAAAAGGGAGTATTTATACTCACAGCCCGCCAGTGGCGGCTCGTGCAATTTGGCAAACATGTTTTTCCTCCATTTGACTCATTGTAAAACAATCGAATGCTGGTGACGCACTGCTTCACTATCGAATCGGTTGAGGAAGAACATAGTTGCCAAATTTCACGAGCCGCCACTGAAGCCCGTATGGTTACATAACTTTACTTTTCAATAAATTAAACACTATAGAGGGACCAATAGTAGCCCTCCATTCAGCCAGTCCATCACCAGCTTTATCCAACACTGAATAAAAGTAATTGGTTCGCCTGACCAAGGATTAGTGAAATTTGCGCGCAATCAAATTTTTTGGTTGTACTTTTCCAAGAAATTAGGTACTCCAACCAATAAATTGGTATTCGGTACCAATAAATTAGTATCGGGTACCTACTCAAATTGGTAGGATACTCGATTTTATAGGTTGCACTTACACCATATAATTGATAACAGTTACCAATTATTGGTTCGAGTACCTACTTTTTTGGGTAAGTACAACCAATTAATTTGATTGCGCAAATCTCACAAATAATTAATCAGTCGAGCCAACCGATTCTTAATTTTCAGTGAATGATTTCGAGGATCAGCCCGCTGCTCAGATTTTTGGGGAGGCTTGAGCCCCTTAAACCTTCCCTCCGACCCTTCCCCAAAGATGGTGAGAAAAAATTGAGCAAATTAGAGAGAGGACGACTCACATGCAAATTGCCGACTGCATAATCATAATCGAAGCTACGCATTTGAGGCACCATATTGTGCAACGAGAAATACAGGGATGCATTTACGAGCACATTCGAGAAGTTGGCCCTGTGGGAAAAACAAAAACAAAAAGCAATCAAACTTCTATGCAAAAATATCGATAATATGAAGGTTGAACCGTCGAAGGATCGATTCATTTCCACAGGTTTACACGGAGAAAATATCGATACATCGCAATGCATGACCTGCCGCTGAATTCGTTCGTATATCACTTTCCATCGGAATGAGAGAGTGGCTATAAATAAACAAAACACTTTCGACAAGTATTGTCAACACCGCTGTGCACTCTAAAAGCACGCAATGCGTTGTGTGCATAACTAGTTAGCAATGTTCTCGTGGTAAATTATACCGGCAGAATTCAGTTGCAGCGGAGTATGAACAAACTGCGTTTACCTCGAAAATGAATCTTTGATGAGCTCCATGGCTTTTCAAAATTTTACCTTTGCAAAACTTGATATGCGGATGTCAGCTTTACCTACATCACCACATCATAAAACTTTACCCATATACGTCATGACTATCTCCTAGTTATCAGTTTGTACCTCTGAAACCACCTCTGACGTCTTGTTTACGCTAAGCACCGCCGCACAAACAAAGTATCGAAGTACTGAATTTTCTGGACATCATATGCATGAATAAAAATAAAGATTACCAACAGTAAAAATACCAAGATTAGACTGATAAACGAGTTCAATTATTAATGTACAACTCGTTAAAATGTATCAAATCGCGTGGTCTTTGCAGGAAAATATCAATACTCAGTACGTTTGTGAAGCAAGGAACAAAAACTTTTCTTGTCTGGAAAATAATAAGTTTCGGACCACTGCGCGGCGCGTGGCGCCAGGCCGACTCGGATTGCACATGGAGAGGTATCGCGACGGATTGAAGGCGATATTAATTTACAGCCTATCAGTTTTGTGCGCTTGTTCTCTTCGACGCACTTGCATTGCGAACTGGAACATTGATGTCCGAGGTCGGAAAATCTCAAATCTCATTTCCAGAAACAACAGGTCAAATCGCTATACATATAGCTCGAGTTTGCAAAATTTCTTTTTTATTCAATTGATAATTTCAGTCAACTGAAAAAAGCTCTTGCAAGGTTTTGTCGATGGATAGTCAAATTATTATGGGTAAATTTTGCGAGATTATAACAATGAGCCTTTTAAAAAAAAATTGAAACTCACTCCTCACAGAAGGGGAAAAAAGTTAGCTCAAAGTTCAAATGGACCACCCGATCATACGTATACACACTATACGCAAAGTACTCACTCCCAAACGAAAGAACATAACTTTCAAATCGAAAGAATGGGACAGTTTCATTTGGTTTTTTTAACAGAGAATTTGAAAGTCGCGAGAAAAACGACAAAACTAAAAATTAGTTTCAAGTTGCGTTAGTTATGAGCGGGAAAAAACCGAAAAAAAAAACAAAACCAAAACAGTTCAAACCAGAATTAAGAATGGTTTTTCTCGCGAACTACACAAAATGGAACTTTTTTGATATCACCGTGTTCTTCGTGACGAACTCGGTACAAATCAACCTTCCCTGGTAAAAATGGCAAGTACAAGTTAATACAAGCTCTACTAACGTTGATACAGTTTTTACTAACATGTACTCACTTTGTTCCAAAAGATAGTAGAAGTTAGTAGGAAGTTAGTAGAGCCTGTTTACCATTTTTACCAGGGTTCAAATTCACTGTTTATAAAAATATAATACAGCTGCCTTATTATTCCAGTTCGGAGCGAGCTCATGTTAATTCTTTTGTTTGGGGGTGTGAAAATAATTTTAATAGTGAAATGTACGTACCTATACGCACGTGGTGCATACATACAAGGGTGGTCCATTTGAGCTAAGTTTTCTCTTTGAAAAGTGAGTTTTATAATTTTTTATAGACTCATTTCTTTCTTTTTTTTGCAGAATTTCACATACAATTAACAATCGATCTATACACAAACACAACCGAATCTTCCTATCCTTTTTCAACGTAAACATTCAAAGTAAAAACGAAAGAGATAGAAGAGGTCCGGGCGGCTCCACTGATTTATATCTATATCTATACAGAATAACCTTGCAAGAGCTTCATTGTCGAACAGGGGTAGATACGACCAAACGTGTTGATATGAAAATGAGATACAAGTTATTCGACTTGTGCCATCGATAAAGGTTAACGCTGGTTCAATATCTGCCTCTCCTCCTCAGTTACTCTTCCACAATTCTTCTTCCCTTTTTCCATGAAGATTCGTTATTTCCTTCCTTCCATGCCTCCCCTTCCTTTACTTCCCTTATCCATCCATCCATCTTCCCTTCAACTTTGCACCGACCCTTTTTATTTTTCTGAAAGTTACGATTTATTTTTTGATCCCTCTATCTCTCTCTCTATCTCGACTCTCTCTCTCCCTCTCTCTCTCTCTCTCTCCCTCTCCCTCTCCCCCTTTCTCACCATCTTTTCCTATCCTTCCTCACTGCTTCCGGATTTTCCTCTATCTCAGCTTTCCTTCTTCAGGTGCACGCCGAGAGATGGCTCCAATGCAGTGGCGTAGCGTGCGATTTGGCAACGTTGCAGTTCGTCCATTTGAACCCGTGAAGAAGGTCGAACTATTGGGTGTGTTCGGTGAACACCTTCGCATTCGACCTTTTACATGTGTTCGAATGGACACAATACAGCGTTGCCAAATTGAACGCTACGCCACTGATCCAATGGCCAATGAGTTCCACAGTTCGCTTTTCCGTTCATTCATAGGTTTCTCAAAAAAAAGTCGTGTGACAAAAACGAAAGAAAGAACAAGAAAAAAAAACCCTTCTTGGCACCGAAATAGAGGAGCAATAGATATCTACAGCGTTACAAAATCTTCTGAAACCAAAAACTAAAATGGCAAAAAAGAAACACAGATTTAAATATCTGAGGTATACTCAAAATTCTAGTTATTTGTAGATTACTTGTTGGTTATCTTATTTTTATCTGGCAAATTCTTGAGAATCGAAAAAGAAGTTGGTGGGTAAATTTTACCCATACATGGAATCTACCGACACAATGTAGCAGTTTGGATGGTTATTTATAATGCACGGAAAAAAAACTACGGTGAAATTAACCATACGATAGCTGATTTTGGCACCTGCTAGATGTTATGGCAATGTTAACCAAAAGTATACTATGTTTTGACTAGGTACTAGGTGATGTTACCTGATTGCATGTCGAATTTACTCAAAGTATTGGTGAATGTACCATACTTCTGGTCAAGTTTACCATAACATCTAGCAGGTGCCAAAATCAGCTATCGTATGGTTAATTTCACTAATCTTTTTTTTCCGTGTGTTAATACTTATACACAGTGCGATACAGAATTATGTATGATTATAGATGATACAGGACTTTAATATTTTATTTACTTTCATACGGTTAATATGCATTACATTCATATTTTCCGTACATTTTTTTATCGTCAGAATTGCTGCACAATAATATAGAAACCATACTAGGGAAGAATTTACATTTCTGCGCTTTTTTCAATGATACCTTTCTTTCTTTTTCAATTATCATTCATTTCAGCTGGATAAAAAATGAGGAGAGTGAAAAAGGAAACTCGACATAGGTAATCGTTTTGAGTGAGGTGGGGCGCGCAAAATTATCCCAGCACAGTTCTTTTTTAAAGAGATCGAAGTCGGTATAATGCTTGACACATTTCACTCTTAGTAAGAAAATTTAAAAGGTGGTGCAAAACAAAAATAAGTATCTGAGCAATAGCCATATTTGTGTTTTAAAGACACTTATAAAGGTTATGAAGTAAACGGCAAGACAACGATTTAAATTCATCATAAAGAGTGAGATATATGACTAAAATTGGACAAAAACTAGATTGAGTGACCAAGACTATCAAAAGTATTTTCGGTGAATGTTACTTGAAAAAAAAGTATAAGCGCTCCAATTTTTCCTAGACGTTATCTCGCATGGCCCATAATGGCTCAGCAATGGGCGCCGTCGAACCACGGTCGCCGGCAAAGACCTAAAAGAAGAAAAATACGGAACACGGGGCTTCAAAACAAGGATTACCATTTATTTTATTCCTGAAGTCTGCCTACTTCAAGTTATGACAAGCTTCCATTAGACCGACAACAAACAGTAATAACGGAGCCACTACTCCTTTTGATCCGCTGTTGTCAATTCGTGAAATATCTCGTAAAAAACCTTCCG